>JAFEMH010007559.1:0-84960 GCA_022495995.1 Adenophora triphylla var. japonica
TTTCAATTTCATCAATTTCTTAACCAGATTTGCGCAGTTTTAGTTCTGGGATTGGCTGGAATTGCATCTGGGTTTGTTAATATTTTAGCAATGGGTTAATGGGTTTGATTTTTTTTCAGGAAAGGGCCGAAGAAAGATTATTCAACTGCAATCTTGGAGCGCAAGAAGTCTCCAAAATCGGCTCGTTGTTGATGAAGCGGTCAATGATGACAACTCGGTTGTTGCTATATGCACCCTGTTACCATGGAAAAGTTGCAGCTTTTTCGTGGTGATACGATTTTTTGATCAAGGTTTATTTCCTAGTTTTTTTTTTTTCTTTTTCCTTTTTTTGACTCCCTGTTGAATTTTGTATTTTAAGGTTTGAGTATATCAGTGTTTGATTGATAAGCGATTCATGTACCTTATGCTTGTATAGCTATTATGTGGTGAGTGTTCCTAATGGTTGATTACTCTATTTACATTCGGATCTGAGATTACTATTTTGAGAACTTATATGCTGTAGAATACATAACTGCACTCGAGTATATGAATTATCAAAACTTGTAAGGTTTAACTCAATTTACTTATTTCATAATTCATATGCTGAGGGTTAAAGAGACATCCGTCCCATTAAGTTATGTAGGAATATTTGAGTGGACGGAGTATTTGATGTGTAGATATGTATTTTTAAAGGAGCATGAATTGAAGTTGACTGTATTCACAATAATTGGAAGGATAAAAAGCAACATTAGTGGTTAGTCTTCTTATGCTTGTTTAGTATATGCGTAGACTTTCATCTTGATGTCAATTGTGCTTCTCCTTAAGTAAAGATGTATAGCTTGAACACTCCTTCATATAGTGTGTCCTGTAGAAGCGGAAGGCATAATGAGGTGACTATAGATAATGAATTTTGAGTCATGTTTCCTTAAAGCATCTGAAAGCCATTTGGTTTGCATGCTTAAATGTACATTCCTTTTCTTCACATTGGCAGTCTTTGGATGGTCAAATATGCACAATTTATGTGTGTGCGAGTGCGCGTGTTCGAGAATTCAGGCGCAAGTTCCAAATAAATAAGTTGGTGACATAGGCAGGCAGTATGTAGATGTGCTGAAGAGAAGCAAAATTTCCCCTTTTTAGATCTTTGAATTTAATAACAGAAACATCTCTCCCGTTCATTTTGGGCATATCTTGGTCTTAAATATTTTCTACATCATGATAATCTAGTCAAAACTATAGTGCTTTTCCACTTCTCCACCTAAAATAGTTGGTTGTCTTAAATTTTTTATTTTTATTTGGTTATGAAGCTGCATAAAATAGAACCAAAAAGAGATTTACAAAATTTCAAATCATTCCAAAAGGCCCCGTTTTTGAGGCCCCAAAGACTGAGTCATCAAAATCCTATTATGACCCAAGAGGCTCAGGAAAGGCAAGGTGAAACTTTCAGATTTTAGAAGCTTAATTTTTGCAGCACTGAGAAGAATCTTTGGTATCTCAATCACAATAGGGTTGGCATGAAAAAAGACTCTTTTCTTGATTATTTGTTTCAATTGCACTCTGATGAACCATCCAGAAAATAAAATTAGTCAAATTCAAGCAGGCTTAATCATGTGAAGCTTTTCCTTATATCTTGCCATGAGCATGGTTAGTAGAGCCTCACTATCACTTGTTCCGTAGAGTTTATTTTTGAAGTAAGGTTTGTTGCTGAAGTAGCTTGTGCAACTATTTGATTTAGCTAGATAAATACTATGTCATGCATGATGTGTGCATTTAGTTTCTTATTTACCTTTTTTGCATTAGGAGGAAGTTTTAGGTAGTGGATAAGTGGGTGGTTATTCTTAACATTCAGAGAATGGCTCTATTTTTGTTTTACTTTATTTTTACAATTTCTCCCTCCTCCCCTATTCCACCTTTTCATTGACGAGTTCATATGGCTGACAATTCATGTTGGCTTACCCCAAAACATTTCGGTACTAAGGCTTTTTTGATGTTGTTGCATGGCTCTATTTTTAATTTATTTTTGCAACTATAAGAAGAGTCAATGTGTAGTATGGGTAATTAGAAAAAGTGTGAAAGGGATTCGTTTTGAGCCCTCCTACTGTCTAATAGTAATAAATAAGCATATGCTATCTGCTTGGTTTGCAACTCTCTGAAGAATTTTTTTGTTACCATGGTTACTGAAACAGAAATTGATTTTGCTATAGCTTTTGATACCTCTATAACCAAAGGGACTCACTATGGATGTAGTAATCTTTATTGTCTTAGATGCTTTTTTTTGTGGAAATGAAGTGAACATTTAAGAGGAAGATAATAATGTATGATCTATTTAAATTGGGCCAATTCCAAGTTATGTTTGATCTCTAGGATAATTGTTCTACTGTAGTTTCTTGTATGTTGATATTGATTTACACACCATTTTTCCAGGGCAAGAAAAGGAAAGATACAGTTTGCATTGCTCTTGCTGATGAAACTTGCGATGAGCCAAAGATACGCATGAATAAAGTTGTCAGAACGAATTTGAGGGTTCGGCTGGGAGATGTTGTCTCCGTGCACCAGTGCCCAGATGTCAAGTATGGGAAGCGTATTCATGTACTTCCGTTGGATGACACAATAGAAGGTGTCACGGGAGATCTGTTCGATGCATATCTGAAGCGTAAGTTTCTACATCTAATTCAGAAGTATGAATGTGTTTTACACTAATTCTTGCAGAAAGAAGAATACAGTATAAATAACTTGCAGAAAGAAGAATACAGTATAAATGAAAACTCAGATTTGGTTGCTTCCCATTGAAGGGATAAGAGCTAATTGTTGTTGCACGCACATTTGATGCTTGCTTGGATTTCACAAAACGTGTTTTTTAAAGTTGACAAGCAGTAAAATAGAATGACAACATAGCTGCCCATTTCCTTGGACTGGAAATTAAAATTTGTTTCTTAGAGATAATTCTGAATTATTGTACCTGTGATTGCGCTACAGCTTAAGGTCTGATAATGGATAAGATTTTGCCATTTAAATTAGGTTAACTTAAAGTAATACTAGTTAAGATGATTTTTGTATGTATATGTGACGGAGCTTCTTATTTAGCATACCTTATTCTCTTGATTTTCACTGTTAAAGAAAATTGAAATAATAGACGCTCTCTAATTACACATGATTACAAATGTTGCAGCCTACTTTTTGGAGGCATATCGTCCTGTAAGGAAGGGTGACCATTTCCTTGTTCGAGGAGGGATGAGGAGTGTAGAATTTAAGGTCATTGAAACCGACCCCGGGGAATATTGTGTTGTTGCTCCCGACACTGAAATCTTCTGCGAAGGGGAGCCTATTAAGAGAGATGATGAGGATCGGTTGGATGAGATCGGTTATGATGATGTTGGTGGGGTAAGGAAACAGATGGCTCAGATCCGTGAACTGGTCGAATTGCCGTTAAGGCATCCACAGCTTTTCAAATCTATTGGAGTGAAACCACCCAAGGGAATATTACTCTATGGCCCCCCTGGTTCGGGAAAAACACTTATAGCTAGAGCTGTTGCTAACGAAACTGGTGCTTTCTTCTTTTGTATTAATGGGCCAGAAATTATGTCAAAATTAGCTGGTGAGAGTGAAAGCAATCTCAGGAAGGCATTTGAGGAAGCCGAGAAGAATGCCCCGTCAATCATATTTATTGATGAAATAGATTCTATTGCTCCGAAGCGAGAGAAGACAAACGGTGAAGTTGAAAGGAGGATTGTTTCACAACTCTTAACTCTTATGGATGGTCTGAAATCACGGGCCCATGTTATTGTTATGGGGGCTACAAATCGCCCAAATAGCATTGACCCTGCTTTAAGAAGGTTTGGTAGGTTTGATAGGGAAATAGATATTGGTGTTCCAGATGAAGTGGGACGTCTTGAGGTTATCCGCATTCATACCAAGAACATGAAGCTTTCAGATGATGTAAGTGACACCTTGTATAAAGTGTTTTTTTTAGTATCATATTTTTTTATAACTAATTATTAATGGTAATTTCCAAATCATGCACAGGTTGATCTAGAAAAGATAGCAAAAGAAACCCATGGTTATGTAGGTGCTGACCTGGCTGCTCTTTGCACTGAAGCTGCACTCCAGTGCATTAGAGAAAAGATGGATATCATCGACTTGGAAGATGATACTATTGATGCCGAGATACTAAATGCCATGGCAGTCACAAATGAACACTTTCAGACTGCTTTGGGTACAAGCAACCCATCTGCCTTGCGTGAAACGGTACATATTTTAAGAATCATCTTCCTATATTGCTGCTGTAAATGTACTTTTTTTGGGATATATATTTAATTATGTATTCTTGAATTGGCTGTAGGTTGTTGAAGTTCCCAATGTCAGCTGGGACGATGTTGGGGGTCTTGAGAATGTCAAGCGTGAACTTCAAGAGGTAACTAAAGTTACTAATGATGTTTTGATCCGTAAATTTTCTGGATTCTCCGTGTTTATATATTGTTTGCTTTTCTTGAATTTGGCAGACTGTTCAATATCCAGTGGAGCATCCAGAGAAATTTGAGAAATTTGGTATGTCACCTTCTAAAGGTGTTCTCTTTTACGGTCCCCCTGGGTGTGGTAAAACACTGTTGGCCAAGGCAATTGCAAATGAATGTCAAGCCAACTTCATCAGTATTAAAGGACCTGAATTGCTTACAATGTGGTTTGGAGAAAGCGAAGCAAATGTTCGTGAGATTTTTGACAAGGCCAGAGGATCTGCGCCATGTGTCCTCTTCTTTGATGAACTCGACTCCATCGCAACACAGGTGATTGTCTTTTCAATCTAGAGTTATTTGATTTTCTGTGATGAAAATGTAAGAAGGGTGGAAATAGTTATAATAGGTGTGATCTTAAATAGAAGATGATCTATGGAATAAGTGAAAATATCGTTGAGCCAAGCAACTTGAACCCACCACTAACAGATGCACACATACCTCTGTCCCAAAATGAATGTCCATTTTTGTTCTTGTCCAGAGCAAAAAATGGACATTCATTTTAGGACAGGATGGATTAGTATTAACAAAAAAGAAAAGGGGTTTTGGCGCATGTTAACCAGTTTCAAAGGCTTCGTTACAGCTGACAAGTATTATTGTTTTTTAATCTCTAAATGCAGAGAGGAAGCAGCAGTGGAGATGCAGGTGGTGCTGCTGATCGTGTTCTGAATCAACTTTTGACTGAAATGGACGGAATGTCTGCTAAGAAGACAGTTTTTATTATTGGTGCTACTAACAGACCTGACATCATTGACCCTGCACTTCTACGTCCAGGGCGTCTGGATCAATTAATTTATATCCCTCTGCCAGATGAAGAATCTCGGTACAGTATTTTCAAGGCCAGCATGAGAAAATCCCCAGTTGCCAAAGACGTTGATTTGAGGGCTCTTGCAAAATACACCCAAGGTTTTAGTGGGGCCGATATTACAGAGATTTGCCAGAGGGCCTGCAAGTATGCCATCCGTGAGAACATTGAAAAAGTAAGTTTCATCCTAGTCTAATCTCTCAAAATTATTATACTCCCTCCATCCCATAATGATACTTCCATAATCCCCCATTTGACTATTCAAACACTTTAACAACCTATTTTCATTTCCATCACTAACCTTAATGAGTTTTACTTATTACTCCATTACCCTCTCTTCTTCCTTGGTTGACTCTCATCCCCTCCTCTCTTCCTCTTCTTCCTTGGATGACAATTTTGGAAGTTCAATGATTACCTAACAATTATGAAAATAAGACCATCTTTTTGAGGCAAACAAAAATGGCAAATGAGAATATCTTTATGGAACGGAGGGAGTATTTAACCGACGTGCATTTCCCTACTCATTTATCTCACGTGAACTTGTAATCTTACAACAGAAAATAGGGAGTCTGTATTTGAGAATGGAGTAGCTTTTATACACCCTGATAAGAGATTTTATTTTACTGCAGGATATCGAGAAGGAAAGAAAGAAAGCAGCGAACCCCGACTCCATGGATGAAGATGAAGACGAAGTTGCAGAAATTAAGGCAGCTCATTTTGAGGAATCCATGAAGTATGCACGTAGAAGTGTGAGTGATGCTGATGTTCGAAAATACCAGGCATTTGCTCAGACCTTGCAGCAGTCGAGAGGTTTTGGCTCTGAATTCAGGTTCCCAGAGGCAGCAGCTACTGGGACTTCTGCAGCAGACCCGTTTGCATCTACTGCTGCTGGAGCTGATGATGATGATTTATATAGCTAGATTTTTCCTATGTTTTATAATTATGTTCACCAAAAACATCTGTCCCCAGTTATGACATGAAGACTACCAGAATTATAACCATTTTTCCCTTCTTCGCGGAAGGGATGTTATTTGGTAATTATCTTTTTTTTTTTTTTTTTTTTTTTTTAATATAAACATTGACCTTGCTATGTTCCTTTCAAGGCTGTTAATGAATGGATTTCATACTTTTATGGTCTAAACATGTATCTCTTTCTTTGGCACCGTTTCCTTTTTTTATTTTTATTTTTGCTGCCAAATTCTTCCCTCTTTTTTCCTCTTTTCCACCAGTGTGCGTGCGTGGACGCCCACACACATGTGCGCGTGCACGAGCACATACAAACACAAATACAAATTCATGTAAGAGGTGTAACAATGTTTGTGAATTATCCTTGTCTGTGCAGAAGCAGTTATAATGCTTGTGAACTCTGCTGTCCAATACAGAAATTTGCAGCAGCAGCATGCAGTATAAATGTGACCATGCCATGAATTTAATAGAATCATACTAAAAACACCTGACTACAATGCCCTTCAAATTTTCTGGTCAGAAACTTAAATGTACCATGACAGAGGCCATCTCAAGACCAGAACATTTAAACAATTCAAATTTACATTTACATATTTATAGCAAATAAACTTACATTTTCACTCTTCAAACCAATTGAGCTTACAAGACATAAACTCTAGGAGTAATTCAATTTTAAAAATCAAATATAGTACTCCCTCCGTCCCAAAATCAAGAGCAAAATTGAAAATTTCTTGGTCATTCAAATTGGGACAGTGGTAGTAATAATATAGGCTTCTGGGAACCAACTCAAAAAACATCAACTTACATAAGGAACTGCCTAGTATTGGTACACTATCTCAAAAACTTTGGCTGAATGTCGGCATCACGCCAGCCGCACAATACACTCTGAAACGACGAAAAAAGAATCAAGTCATGATGATCCTTGTCCACAACACACACACACACACACACACAGAGAGAGAGAGAGAGAGAGAGAGAGAGAGAGAGAGAGAGAGAGAGAGAGAGAGAGAGAGAGAGATTAATGCTTGGGGCCAGTGGAGCATTCAACTAATCCATGAGAAAGCGGTTGACTGTTGACGAATCTGCTTGGAGCAGAGGAACGCCTTGACCCTTTTGGCATACAATTCTTCAAATCCTTCCCATGGAAAACGAATCGTTTCCCATTCACCTCTGGCTTCTTCACGGTCATAATATCATGAGCTTGAAAAGTTCCTGAAGGCGCTGTGGTTTTGACTAATAAAACACGCCCGGCAATTGCCTTGTCGAGAGGAGACAACAAAACAAGAAGAAAAAACAATGTCATAGCAGAAGAAGTCATGCTATTTTTGGTAGAAATATTTGTGTCTGAATATGTTTAAAAGATTTTAAAGGTTTTTTATATATATATAGAGAAGGGAGAGGGGGTTTATAAATGCATGGGGAAAAAGTAGAGGACTTTAAATGGGGACTCGTGAGTAGCTAAGAGGGCACAGCTCATTGCAAGTAAAGGAAGGAGGGAAGACTTGAAAATTTTAGACTGTTTTGAGAGGCTATTGGGAAAGATGAGGTTGCTCGTGAGTTTGGTGTCAAATATCTTCCATCTTTCTCTATACATTTTGTTGTAAATGTAATAAATATTGCATCAACTTGAAGGTGTGATTTTGTTTTGTTTCTGAATGCTCTTTTTGTCGGACGAACTCACGAATTTAATGGTCCGTATGTATATGTATCGAAGATTTATAACGAGTTGTGTTTCTGAGCCATTCAAAAGCTATCGTTTTGCAATTTCATGAAATAATAGTCACCGACAAAAGTAATGTAAGAGAGATTCAATTAATAAGGGTAAATTTTATACTTTAAAATAAAAGTGACGAAAATAAACAACATTTATTTTTAGACAGAAAGGAGTACAAGAAAATTAGAAAACTCAATGAATAAGAGTTAAATAATTTTGAATTAAAGGCATGTACTAGAAATTAAAATCTTATTAATTTCAACATTGAATCTCCATTACAAAGGCAGCTATAGTAACAACCAAATTTGGCACTTTAAATGCCTCATTAGAAATTGCAAAAGCCCCGGCATGTAAATATTTTAATATTTTTTAGTCGATGACCCTCTTATCTAAATTCACATCAACAATCCACTTAATATTTCATACCCAAGTTAAAATCTCTATCTCACTATGTATATTTACAACATGTTAATATTATATATATCTCCTTAATTATCGTAAATGACTTGATGAAATTGATCTAAAATTATTTTTCATTTAAAAAATGTAATATTTTTTTGGTACTTTTGCTCAATAAAGACCCCGATCAAAATCCCATAAAATTCCAAACCCTTTGCTATTCTAGTGACGACTTCTCCGCTCATTCTCCATCTTTATCGTTGTTTTCCGCTCCTTCTCCATCTTCACCGTCTGCTACTATTCTTTTTCTGCAAGACAAATATGTAAAAGGTTAGATCTCTTTTCCTCTCTTTTATCAATCTCGAACATCGCCTCCCTGTATTGTAATGTTTCTGCTTCAGTGAAAGAAACAAATAACTCTTATACCTTAAGGAATAAGAGTTATTCATTTCATATTTTGAATAAAAAAAATTACTCTTATATCTAGATATAAGAATAATTCTAGTATTATACCCATAGGTATAAGAGTTAATTTTATTATTTTTTAAGAGAATATGAAAAATTGTGAAAAAAATACTCATATACCTAGGTATAAGAATAATTCTAGTCTTATACCTTTAGGTATAGAAAAATACTCCCTCCGTTCCCTGATAATACGCACAGTTTGACTTTTTATGAAATTTGATCATACAATTACGAGAAATTGATATATTATAATTAAATTTTAAAACTTTTAATTGTTAGTATTGTTAGTAATAAATCAATAACAACTTTTAAAATTTCATTAAAATATTCTAATTTCTCGTTATTGTATGGTCAAACTTTTAAAAGTCAAATCAATAACAACTTTTAAAATTTCATTAAAATGTTCTAATTTCTCATTATTGTATGGTCAAACTTCATAAAAAGTCAAATTGTGTGTATTATCATGGGACGGAAGGAGTATAGGAGAAGATTATTTAATAAAATATGAATCTTTTTTTATTATTTTTAAGGAAAGATAAAAATTGTGAAAAAAATACCTATATATAAGAGTAATTTTAGTCTTATACATTTGAAAAGGGATAATGTGTGAGCGTGAATTTCTATAAAATTTCTCATTTCTTTTGAGTATTTGTGAGTTTGATATCTCGATTAGGGTTCTGTAGTCTATATTACTCCGCCAAAGGGGAAGATAATTTTATTTATAAGGTTATATTTGTAAATGACCATCCAGGATAAGTAATGTAAGGGATAAAATAAATCAATTGCAGTTTAATGTAAACAAAGGAATCCAATTCAATCCGCAGAGAAAATGGAGCTCACTCGGCTGTCTGTTCAATCTGCATCTTTTTCTACTCGTAAGTTAATACTCCATTAATAAACCCTTTTGAAATTTGTACAACATTTAATTGTTCCATTTGCAGATTAAGTTGAACATTAAAAACCTAGTGAATTTAAATCATATTTATTTTGGTAGTTAAGTAGTTGAATGTTAATTATCTTTATTTCTGTTAGATTTGATGTGTTATGTGATTATAATTTCATTTGATGAAGGTAGATGATGAAATTGATATGTACTGTAGGTTTTAATAACAATTTGTGTTTTCATTTATGTTTGAGATAAATAGTGTAGCTATTTTTTATTTATTTATTTTTGTGTGGGTTTATGTGAATGGAAACAAGAAAACTTTTTAATTGAATTTTGGAGGTGGGTTTATGATTTGATTCAACCACCGTATCAGTTCATTGTAAGAAGTTGTTGTTGTTTTCAAGTGAGGAAGGTTGTGGTGTTTAATTGTGTATGGGTTTGGTCTTATGTACAGGAAAATTGTTGGAGTTGATGGGCATTACTGATTGAAATGGTTAATGAGGGTTCTTGAAAATTTTCAATTCACAATAATTTTCAGTATTTCTGTAAGATCGGCTTTAATTTGAGAAAACAACTTGTTGAATTTATGAGCTAAACTAATGTTGAAGTTTGCTCATAATCAGAGTTGTTGTGGTTGTATATATTGTGAAAGAGAAATATGAACATGGGAACATAAAAGTCTTTCTCTACTGATAATGGATGCGAAATGAGGCTGGTGTTTATGATTGTAGACGAGCCCCCCATTTGATGATCAATGTTGATTTGTCATTATTAAGAAGTTGGAAGTATTCAAGTATGGAGTTGGATTTCGTAATTTTGGGTAAAATGACTTGTTATTGAGTAAATGTAAGTTGCTTATCAAGGATGTATCATTTACGACTTGGTAGCACCAGTGAATTACTGTGTGACAATTAATTAAGAATCAGAGTGGAGATTCAATTGAGGTTATTCAATTGGTTTCAAGTGAGTAAGAACATTACTTTTGACACTTTGGAACACAGATAGTGTATATTGCGGAAACTAGAAAACCATTGATAAACTTTGGTTTCTACAAATGTAAACTTGGATGGATTATTGTTTGAAATGTAACTGCTTCAGACAGTTATGGTGTACATATTCAGAGTTACTATGGGGCAAAAAAACCCGGGTGTCCACCAAGACGAATCAAGGAGATTTCCATTTTCACAAAATTTTTACTCCATACAACAACAACAACAATAAAGCCTAAGTCCCAAAATAATTTGGGGTCGGCTAACATGAATCCTGATATGCCATCATTGTGCAAGAAAAGATGTAAGAAAAAAAAGTTAGATTAAGAAATAGGTGGAAAAATATATATAAATAAAAATAGAAAATGTGAAGAGAAGCAGAAAAAAATAAAAATAATGATAATAAATAAATAAATATATAATAGATAGGTAAAATGAAAAAAAAATAATAAAGAAATAAAATCAACCCTCATCACCAACATGAATTTTTGCCCTCCACTCTAGTCTCTTCAACGCCATATTTTCATCAAATCCAAGTAAATTCATATCATTTTCAATCACCCTAATCCAAGTTTGTTGTTTGTTGTTTTTATCTTCTTATAATGGCGACGATATTTGAATTTTTTTCAAAATGAAGTGGATGCCAATGTTCTTACTAAACAAGGATGGTTCGTGGATTTTGAGATATCTGGTGAATGTTTTCTCGTCAACCCCGGATTCTGCAAATCAAGTGCTCAACGCAAAATATTATCGGAGGGGGAAATTCTTAAATGCCAGATTGAGGTAGTTTCCAAGTTTTACTTGGAGTGGAATTCGAACGTTTCAAGATTTAGATAGAAAATATCTTTGTTGTAGGCTAAGAGATAGATCTACTATTGTCATTTAGGGTGAGCCTCCAACCTTTGTGGAGTGTCATCTTTTTTTATATTTTGAATGAAAATGAATCTAACGTCTGCTCACAAAAAATAAAAAAAAAACTGGTGTCACTCGATCTCCGTCTCACATGACCAAACCACCTCAAACGATTCTCCCTCATTTTATCCTCAATAGGCGCAACTCCTACTTTACCCCTGATCACCTCGTTTCTCAATCGATTATTTCTTGTATGCCCACCCATCCATCGTAGAATACGCATCTCCGCTACATTCATCTTATGAACGTGACACTGTTTCACGACCCAATATTCAATGTCATAAAGCAGTGTCATTGCCGTGCTATAGAATTTTCTCTTTAATCTATGGGGCATGCAGGGATCACATAGAAACCCTGTGACACTCTTCCACTTCAACCAACCTGCTTTAATCCTATGAGTCACATCTCCATCAAATTTTTCATCATTTTGGATAATATATCCAAGATAGCGAAAAAACTCAGAAGCTTGGACAATCTTTCCATCGAATGTGATTACCCCTGCCTCCTTGCTTCCAACTCTGCTAAAGTTACACTCCAAATATTCAGTCTTACTTCTGCTCGATCTAAAATCTCGAGATTCCAAAGTGTTACATTTATCATGGGACACAGAGGGATGGAGTAAATTATATGAAGCCAAAGACTCGAGAGTGTTGTTTAATTATCCAAGTATTAGCTTCCTTGTCAAAGTAGAAGGATGTCATGTTCCCTAGTACACATTTATATAGATTAGTACCGAGTTTAATAAAATACTTTCTCCGTCCCAAAAAGTTTGTCCCACTTTAACTTCAATGGTCAACTCATTCGAACTTTGACCATAAATTTATGAAAATCAAGATATCTCTATGCAATTCAAAAAATTGTTATTGATAGTATAACTAATGGCGAAGGAGTAACAATTTTTAGAATTACATACGAATATCTAGAGTTACATAATTCGATTGAGTTGGCCATGAAAGTCAAAGTAGGACAAACTTTTCCAAGACGGAGGGAGTATCAAATCTATGCTAGGGATCAAACCAGGAAGTGATTGGGAGGGTTTCCTGACTTATGTTTGGGAAAATAGCTCTTATGTTTCTGGCTACCTGTTCAACTTCTTATGTTGGGTTGAAGTGTGTGAACATGGGACTCTTCTTTTCTATAAATGTAGAAACCTTTTGCTCAGCTTTGGTATGTTTTCTGATGTTTCAATTTACTTTGATTCTTGACTATGATTGCTATAGATATATTCCAGCTTCTCCTTGGCCCATGAACATGCTTATTCTGATGCAGGGAATAGCTACGAAGGAGAAATTGTAAGAAATCTGTAGAAATCGATATAATGGATATAACTTGTTCGGCAGGGGATATTATCTACATGCAATGTAGAAGAAGAAAAGTACTAGTAATTTGTTTCGAGCTAAAAGCGGTCGATAGACTTATACTTGAATATCTAGGCTATGCTTATTGCATACAAGTACTTTTAGTGTTTGGGCGAGTTTGATGGACTTTGAGTTGAGTATCTAGGCCATGTGTTAACATATACAGCTACTAGTTAATGCTTCTCCAGAATATACTCTTTTGTAAGAGAACTCCCTAATAAAAACTTTAACAAGGTTTCCATTCTTTTTTGTGCGTGTAGGTGTTTTATATAGTTTAGCATTAGCATTTTATCTGACTGTGTAACAAGGACTGACTCTGTGTAACAAGGACCCTTCACTTTTGCTGAAGTACCGTATCCACAGGACACGACACGGGTGTGGCTATTATATGCTACATTTGGTGTAAAATTGTACTACCTCCGTCCCAAAATGATTTCCCAAAAAAAAAAAAAAATTGCCTTGAGCATGGGACGGAAGTTGTACAATTTTTTAGGATACAACACTACAATACGTGCCCATATCTGATCCTCGTAGCTGAGTCCAGATAGCATTGATCTCACTTCTTAACATTGTCTCATTTGATAATATTTGGGACACATTTATCATATCATTTCATATGCAGAGTAGTTCCATGCGCCCAAAATAATGGTCCATTATATCTTTTCGGTAAACAGTTTGCTGCCAATTTCACTGTTTGAACTTAAAACTTCTGATATTCAAGAATACTTGCAAAGTAAAATTTAGGTAGTCCAGAGACTTTCTAACCTATGTTCCGAAATATAGTGGATAGTTACTTCGGACGGATGAGGGTATGTTTTATTCCATATTTCAACTCTATTTTGAGTTTCTGGTGGTTATAAAAATCCTTAATCTGGCAATCAGATTATTTGTTTACTTTTTTGATATGCTACTTGAAGCCTAGTCCCATTTTAAAACTTGTTGGCTGTATAGATTGTAAAATGTATTTGCTTTTTGGAGTAATACTCTCTCCATAGACTGTATCTTGAATGAGATCTATCTATTCCTTAAGTACCACACCGACTGAAGACTCTCTTTAGCAGCGAAACAACTCAAGCTTAAAGATTGTAATACGGAGTATATTACTAAGGAATTCCTCATTTCTGGTTCCTGTCAAGTTAAAGCGACATAGGAAAAAGACTCTACAAGTATCTTCTGCTCTGGGGGAGACAGCTGCTTCGGTTGCAGTTGCTGCCACTGTTGTAGGTGCAGCAGCTACCCTTCTTGCAAGGAGAATATATGAAAGCTTCTGAGGTGAGTTGTTTGCATTTAACTTCAACATATCAGTTAACAAGATGTTAAATCCTATGTATGGAACTTTGGTTCAAAAACATGCATTAGGGAATCCAGACCGGTTCTGTCAATTGTTGTTCTAGATGTTTTAGCATAAAAATTTAAAACGTTTTTTATGTTTCTCTCTTTTCCTAAATATAACTACCTCCGTCCCAATAGAAGAGGTGTGTATTCCTCTTTTGTCCATTTCATTGAAGTGTAACAATTCCCGCCTAGTTTGAATAGAATATTGCCACCAAATGGTTTGAGGGGCAGTTACATAATTAGTAGAATTTCAAACGATTTTTTAATTTTTGTGTTCAGCAAAATGTTAATATTTGGTTGGGACTTGGGACGGAGGGAGCAATATTCACTGTCATTGAGGTTTTATTGCATGAAAAATAATGTGGACGAATGCCACAATTACTATCGAATGGCTGGTTTTGGGTCTACGAAGAAGGTGTTAGTATGTGATGTAAAGAATGCAGCGGAATAGGAATAGATAACAAGAGATAGCAATAATCTACTGAAGAGATTATTGACCTAACCCAATCCAAGGGTTTGAACAAACCAAAGGCTTCGGGAAAATCATAAAAGTTATGAAAATATATAATATTCCGTGCTACATCATCAGTATGAAATAAAACGCCGCTAGAGAATCCTTGTAAATAAAGAGGGTCTGGCTGTTTTCATTGATATAAACATGTCCGCTTGGGATTATCATCCACTAAGTAAAACTAAATAAGCTCTCATTGAAAGAACTAACCCACATTATATTTGTCAGATTTCTGATATCCTTAGTGGAGCTCCATGTCTTCATTTCTGATCTATCAATAACAAACACATCCACTTCCTCTATGAAATATGATATCGTCCTCTTCCTTTTAAAATATCCCCATCGTTTCAGAATGATTTCATTTCGTATAATTCCCAAAAAAATTACCTCAGGACTCTCCGGATCAAATTTACATAACGTAGTCCAACAAGACTTGGGGTGCTTGTATTCCTTCATCACCCAAATGTAAAAAATCTTGTAACTAGGTTGCAAAAAAGCATCCGCCTGAGTATGAAACACCGCTAGAGAATCCTTGTACATAAAGAGGGTATGGCTGTTTGTCCCGTGATGATCATGATCACTAGTATTAGGAAGCATCATTTCTTTGAATACTTCATCTTCCATATCAAATGATATTATCCTAGCTTCATCAATTTTTCTTTTAATACTCTTTTGGGCGAGCCAAAAATAAGCCCCTCCGCGGAAACAACCAGCATACACTCCAAACTGCCACGTAACAGGGTAATCCCCGATAAGCTGATCATTAGCACCTATTTCAATCTTCCTCCGTGAATTTGAACTCGACGAGTAAATCTCGACATTCTCTTGTTTGCAAATGCTATCTGTAAAGCTAATAACCTTGTAATCATTAGTTTGGTCGTGATAACCGAATCCAAAACATTCCCTGGTGATATCCCCAAAAATTACTCGGTTGCAAACGATCTTTTTGATTCTCAGGCTGGATTCCATAAAATAATATGATATTCGGTCTCATAAACCCAAGGCTTGGGATTAAAGATAGTGCCAAAAACACAAACTATGCCATTACAACAGCCAACCACATTTAGTTTGTGGTATGGTTTTCTTATAGTGTCGTTCAAGGACGGGTACTGCTCCTTTGAATAACTATCTGTAATCAAGATTTGGTTTTCATGGTGATACTCTATGAGAAGGAGATTATTGTTTTTCTTCTGAATCTGATTATGCATATTAATGAAAAAAGGATCGGAGATGAGGGAGTACCATGATTTTCCAACGGCTCTGAATCTGATTAGGGTTTTAACTGGTAGCCTCGTCAATATGTTTGATTCCACAATATCTCTAGGCAGATTTACCTTTGCCTTCGTCAATTGTTTCTTCACCATTGTTTCTACGGATCTGCTTTGTTTCTGTTTAACCAAGAATATGAAAGCCGCCAACTATAATATTGAGAGAGAGACGAATACTAAGGTAGAGAGAAATAATTATGAAAAAATCATTTTTATTATGATGTATACATATTTATAGGGTTTACAATGAGAGGATATATTCTCCTAGAAGTCTAGATCTATACAAATATTATCTTTCTAATCTATAAAAGATTGAATTTCCTAAACTATATAATACTCCCTCCGTCCCAATCTAAACGTCTCATTGACCGAAAATTGACAAGTTTGACTTAGACATAAAAGCAAATCTAATTATTTATTTATCAATAACAATTTTTAAAATTTCAATAGGATGATTAGATTTGCATTTATGTCTAAGTCAAACTTGTCAGTTGACCGAAAATGAGACATTTAGATTGGGACGGAGGTAGTATATAATATAATATAAAATAGAATATAATATTTTTATATTATATTTCTAATATACTATTCTATATATATATATATATATATATATATATATATATATATATATATATATTATAAATTAAACCCCCCTATGAACAATGGAATAAACAGTTCCATGCGGGGAATTTCCCATTTTGCCCTTATACATTTATCCCTTTTCCATTTTGCCCTTAAAAAAAAAATTAAATTAAAAAAAAAAAATCGTGTCCTTGGACACGGGCATGTACTAGTATATATATATATATATATATATATATATATATATATATATATATATATATATATATATATATAGGAGAGACAATGAGTGGAGGGAATATTAAATTATAATGGTGTTGTGAGTATTAAAATAATGTAGGAGAGAGAATGAGTGGAGGAAATAGTAAAGATTCTTTGCCATTTTAGAAAGTGTGCGGTTTGTAATGGGACGCCCAAAATAGAAAGTGTGCGGTTTGTAGCGGGACAGAGGGAGTATTTATTTTCTTCCTAATGTATATCACATTATTACAAAAATTAGCAATATCTTCTATTTTGATTCTCTCTAACTCACTTCCTTAATTGATTACATGAATTAAATGAAGGGCCACTTCCTCTAAGGCTGCTCCGGCGAGATTCAAACCTAATGCAGAACACATTAAATCTAAAATTTCATAGACACCTCTCGCCCTCTTATAATTATAACTGATTTATAAGACTACTTCATCTCTTATAAGTGACTTATAAGACTAATTTGTCTCTTAAATTGACTTATAAGACAATTTTTACAACAAAAAGAACTTAAAATTTTCAATAATAACAACGAATTAATCTCATAATTTACACATTAAAACTCTTATAGCTGAATTATAAGATCAACTTGCCTCTTATAACTACTTCGTTTTTTATAATTGTCTTATAAATGACTCATAAGACTATTTCATCTCTTGTAATTCAGTTAGTTATGAGACAATTTTTTCAACCAAAAAAAAAAAATCAAATTTTAATAATAATTTGGTCTCATAATTTACACATTACAACTCTTATAAGTGACTTATAAGACTATTTCGTGTCTTATAATTGACTTATAAGACAATTTTTTCAATCAAAAAATCAATGTATGAAATATCCTTATGGTAGCCTCGTCAATACGTTTGATTCCACAATATCACTAGGCAGATTTATGTTCGCCTTCTTCACCATTGTTATGTGCGGATCTGTTACAATCGTTACTGTTTAAAGAAAAGATGAAAGACAAGAGACGGCACCAATGTATATGAATTATCCTTATGGTCAAAGGAATTATAAAGTCAGTGAATATCTACTGCTATTAGAGTCCACTAATTAATGAAATAGTGCCCTAGTTTGGTCATCTTCTCCTGTTATTATTAAAGTGTTTTAAAAAGTGACAATGTATATTAAAAAATATTAATTATAGTATCAGTAATTGTATTAAAAAGTGTCATTATTTGTATTAAATTATGTCAGCGTGTATTAAAGAGTGTTGGTGATAGTGATAAAGAAAGTTAATGATGATAGTGTTAAAATAATGAACAATGTTTTGGACAACGTTATCCTCATAAAGTTGAATAATTACAAAATAAAACATTACTTACCATCCTACTTTTTAATTACTTAATTTATTAATAGTATTTTGGACAATTATATTTTAAATCAACTGATTTTATTATTTATTTTACATTGGTTTCTTAACTGTCGTTTAAAGTCAAAGAGTGAAAATTAGTTTGGGATGAAAAGAGTAACCATTTGCGTATTCATTTATGTATGAGATTTTCTCAAAAAAAAAAAAAGAAAAAGTAAAATTATGCATGGATAAGGAAAATGATCGAAATTTAAAGGCGAAAATAAAAACGACTAAGCTGGCTCATGCCACGTCATCTCCTGCCAGTTCCATTACACGTCTCCTCTCTCTACAGATTTCTCACTATCCAACTCTCTTTCTAGTCTCAATAATTATTATAGGTTCATGCCTAATATAAAAAATATAATATATACTCCCTCCTCCCTAACTTAAGTGTACAGTTTGACTTTTTTATGAAATTTGACCATACAATAATGAGAAATTAGAACATTTTGATGAAATTTTAAAAGTTGTTATTGATTTATTACTAACAACACTAACAATTAAAAGTTTTAAAATTTAATTATAATAAATCAATTTCTCGTTATTGTATGATCAAATTTCATAAAAAAGTCAAACTGTGCACTTAGGTTGGAGACGGAGAGTGTATATATATAAGTACTTTGAAATAGACTAAAATCGAATCACTCAAAACTTACAACAAATAGTTGTTAAAAAATACGACATTTATTTTGAAATAGACTAAAAAGAAAAGTGCAATATTTATTAATGAACAGATAGAAGCGTTGTTAAAATCATGCGATATTATGTGCTAGATATTATGTGCTACAAACAAAATGAATTTGATACACTGCTCTCTAAAGACAAGATCGATGGGTGTACTAGAGAACTGGACCACCAACCATATTGGTCGATATCTTAACCTTGTAAAAATATAACAAAGGTGTAAATATATATATATATATATATATATATATATATATATATATATATATATATATATATATATATATATATCCCTTAATTCATAAGGCTTAAGCTCTCGTTGAAAGAACTAACCCACCTTGCTTCTGTCAGATTACCAATTTGCTTGGTCTTCATTTTGAAATAACTAACCCACCTTTCATGAGTCAAATTACCAATATGCTTGCTCTTCATTTCTGATTTCTCGATATCATACTTCACTTCAGCTTTGATACCTTGATTGCCAGATAGCAACACAATGAGTTCAGTTTGTATGATTCCCAAAAATGATTCAAAAGGTTGGTCCAAATCAAATTTGCGTAGATTAGTCCAAGACTTGGGATCGTCGTATACTACCAGAAAAACAGGTTTTAGCGACGGAAATTTTCGTCGCTAAATCCAAATTTCCGTCGCTAAAATTAAACAGCGACGGAATTTTTCCGTCGCTGGTCCGTCGCTACCAGCCCGTCGCAGTGCTCCGACGGCTCAATTTCCGTCGGTATATTTTGATTTTACCGACGGAATTAATTCCGTCGCTGATTTACTGACATCAGCAACGGAAATTTCCGCCGCTGAAATTAATTTAATTTAATTAATTTTTATTTCAGCGACGGAAATTTCCGTCGCTGAAATAAAAATTAATTAAATTAAATTAATTTCAGCGGCGGAAATTTCCGTTGCTGGAATAAAAATTAATTAAAATAAATTAATTTCAGCGACGGAATATTCCGTCGCTGAAATAAATTTATTTTAATTAATTTTTATTCCAGCAACGGAAATTTCCGCCTCTGAAATTAATTTAATTTAATTAATTTTTATTTCAGCGACGGAAATTTCCGTCGCTGAAATAAAAATTAAATTAATTCAGCGACGGAAATTTCCGTCGCTGTATTAATTAATATTAATTTAATTTTTATTTCAGCGGCGGAATATTCCGTCACTGATTTAATTTATTTTAATTTTATTTTTATTTCAGCGACGGAATATTCCGTCGCTGATATTATTTATTTTTTATTAAATTTTTATTTCAGTGGCGGAATATTTCGTCGCTAATAATTCAATAAAAAAAATTAAAAATGTCAAAATTAAATTATTATTTTTTTTCAATATTGAATAATCATTTTCATTGTTATTTTTTATTTTTTCAAAATTATTTATGTCAAAATTATTGAGACTTCAACATGTAACTCAAACTCCTTCCCACACACAGTCTTAATGGTAATAGTTTTTAGATGGGTGTTTGGGAACTACAAATTAATTTCAAAATATAATTGTATAATCAATCCATTTTGCTGAAGCAAACGCAACGTGAAATAGTTTGTGTGTGAGAGAGAGTGTGTGTGTGTGAGAGAGAGAGAGGAAGACCGCAACCGGTTTTGGGAAGACTTCAACTGTGAGGAATCGCTTGTCGTGCTTGGCGTTGTTGGGGGCGGCGACCGGATCGTCGCCGGAGAAGAAGAGCTTTGGTTTGGGTCGTGGTTTTGGATACGGAGAGTGAGGGTGTTGATTCGAGGCTTGGGCCTGAGAAGGAGATCGGGGTTGGAAGCAGGGAAATCGATGACGGTGAACGGGAGAAGGAGAATGGTGATTTTGGGGTAGAGAAACAGAGAGGGTGAGGAAGGATTCACCGGCCAACGGGTTTTAGAGATGAATGAAGGACGGGTTGGGTCTTGGGAGATCGATGATGGCACCTGAGAAAGAGGGGTGGCCTTGGGTCACCGGTGAGAGGACGATGTAGTGGTCGAAGACGACGATTAGGAGGCCTCGTAATTTGCGGCTGAGAGAGAGTGAGAGAGAAAGTGTGTGGGTGAGAGAGAGTGTGTGTGGGAAGAGGAAGTGTGTGTGTGTGTGTGTGTGTGAGAGAGAGAGTGTTTATATATATATATATATATATAGATTAATTTGTTTGTTAAAATGTGAGTAATGAATTTGAACCATTGATTTAATATGAATGGATGGTTGAGATGGTGATCCAAGTGAAATAGTTTGTTAAAATGTGAGCCATTGGATTCAACTTGAATGTGTTAATATGAATGGATGGTTGAGATGGTGATCCAAGTGAAATAGTTTGTTAAAATGTGAGCCATTAGATTCAACTTAAATGTGTTATTATAAATGGCTTAGATGGAGATCCATGTGAAAAATAATGACTTAATAATAAATGATGTAATAATGATACTTAGTTTTTTTTTGAAAAAAAAATTAATTCATTTAAAATCTAATTAAATTATTTAATAATAAATGATGTAATAAATGACATTTAAAGTGTTTTTCATCTCTATGATTTTTCTCAAAATTCAAATGGAAATTGAGTTACAAATATGTGCCATTATTTAGGGTTTTTAGGGTTTTATGTGTCCCGATCTTGTGAAAATGGTATACGGCTACCTCGTTTATTTTTTTTTTAATTTTTTTCTACATTCTAAATGACATTTAAAGTGTTTTTCATCTTTATGACTTTCATCTAAATCCAAATGGAAATTGAGTTACAAATATGTGCCATTATTTAGGGTTTTAAGGAATGTGTCCCGATCTTATGAAAATGGTATACGGCTACCTCGTTTATTTTTTTTTAATTTTTTTCTACATTCTAAATGACATTTAAAGTGTTTTCATCTTTATGACTTTCCTCAAAATTCAAATGGAAATTGAGTTACAAATATGTGCCATTATTTAGGATTTTAAGGAATGTGTCCCGATCTTGTGAAAATGGTATACGGCTACCTCATTTATTTTTTTTAATTTTTTTCTACATTCTAAATGACATTTAAAGTGTTTTTAATCTCTATAATTTTTCTAAAAATCCAAATGGAAATTGAGTTACAAATATGTGCCATTATTTAGGATTTTTAAGGTTTTATGTGTCCCGATCTTGTGAAAACGGTATACAGCTACCTCGTTTTTTTTTTTAATTTTTTTTCTACATTCTAAATGAAATTTAAAGTGTTTTTCATCTATATGACTTTCCTCAAAATCCAAATGAAAATTGAGTTACAAATATGTGCCATTATTTAGGGTTTTTAGGTTTTATTTGTCCCGATATTGTGAAAATGGTATACGGCTACCTCGTTTATTTTTTTTTAATTTTTTTCTACATTCTAAATTATATTTAAAGTGTTTTTCATCTTTATGACTTTCCTCAAAATCCAAATGGAAATTGAGTTACAAATATGTGCCATTATTTAGGGTTTTAAAGAATGTGTCCCGATCTTGTGAAAATGGTATACGGCTGCCTCGTTTATTTTTTTTTAATTTTTATCTACATTCTAAATGGCATTTAAAGTGTTTTTCATCTCTATGACTTTCCTCAAAATTCAAATGGAAATTTAGTTACAAATATGTGCCATTATTTAGGGTTTTAAAGAATGTGTCCCGATCTTGTGAAAATGGTATACGGCTGCCTCGTTTATTTTTTTTTAATTTTTTTCTACATTCTAAATGACATTTAAAGTGTTTTTCATCTCTATGACTTTCCACAAAATCCAAATGTAAATTGAGTTACAAATATGTGCCATTATTTAGGATTTTAAGGAATGTGTCCCGATCTTGTGAAAATGGTATACGGCTACCTCGTTTATTTTTTTTTTAATTTTTTTCTACATTCTAAATGATATTTAAAGTGTTTTTCATCTTTATGACTTTCCTCAAAATCCAAATGGAAATTGAGTTACAAATATGTGTCATTATTTAGGATTTTAAGGAATGTGTCCCGATCTTGTGAAAATGGTATACGGCTACCTCATTTATTTATTTTTTAATTTTTTTCTACATTCTAAATGACATTTAAAATGTTTTTCATCTCTATAATTTTTCTCAAAATCCAAATGGAAATTGAGTTACAAATATGTGCCATTATTTAGGGTTTTTAGGGTTTTATGTGTCCCGATTTTGTGAAAACGGTATACAGCTACCTCGTTTATTTTTTTTTTATTTTTTTCTACATTCTAAATGACATTTAAAGTGTTTTTCATCTTTATGACTTTCCACAAAATCCAAATGGAAATTGAGTTACAAATATGTGCCATTATTTAGAATTTTAAGGAATGTGTCCCGATCTTGTAAATGGTATAACGGCTACCTCGTTTATTTTTTTTTTAATTTTTTTCTACATTCTAAATGACATTTAAAGTGTTTTTCATCTTTATGACTTTCCTCAAAATCCAAATGGAAATTGAGTTACAAATATGTACCATTATTTAGGGTTTTAAGGAATGTGTCCCGTTCTTGTGAAAATGGTATACGGCTGCCTCATTTATTTATTTTTTTAATTTTTTTCTACATTCTAAATGACATTTAAAGTGTTTTTAAAAAAAGTTATAGAAAAAATATAGAAAAAAAAAAACTAAACAAACGAAAGTATATAGAAGAAAAGTCAAAAGAGGGACGGACTACCCTATATTTATTTTTTAATTTTTTTTAAATTTTTTATTGACTAGAAAATAATATTTTAGCCTTTGTTAATTAGTGGTTTTTTTTAGAAAAAGTTATAGAAAAAAAGATAGAAAAAAAAAACTAAACAAATGAAAGTATATAGAAGAAAAGTCAAAAGAGGGACAGACTACCCTATATTTATTTTTTAATTTTTTTTAAATTTTTTATTGAATAAAAAATAATATTTTAGCCTTTGTTAATTAGTAGTTTTTTTTATAAAAAGTTATATAAAAAAAGATAGAAAAAAAACTAAACAAATGAAAGTATACAGAAGAAAAGTCAAAAGAGGGACGGACTACCCTATATTTATTTTTTAATTTTTTTAAATTTTTTATTGACTAGAAAATAATATTTTAGCCTTTGTTAATTAGTGTTTTTTTTTAGAAAAAGTTATAGAAAAAGATAGAAAAAAACTAAACAAATGAAGGTATATAGAAGAAAAGTCAAAAGAGGGACGGACTACCCTATATTTATTTTTTAATTTTTTTAAAATTTTTTATTAACTAGAAAATAATATTTTAGCCTTTGTTAATTAGTAGTTTTTTTTAGAAAAAGTTATAGAAAAAAAGATAGAAAAAAAAAACTAAACAAATGAAAGTATATAGAAGAAAAGTCAAAAGAGGGACGGACTACCCTATATTTATTTTTTAATTTTTTTTAAACTTTTTATTGACTAGAAAATAATATTTTAGCCTTTTTTAATTAGTAGTTTTTTTTAGAAAAAGTTATATAAAAAAGATAGAAAAAAAACTAAACAAATGAAAGTATATAGAAGAAAAGTCAAAAGAGGAACGGACTACCCTATATTTATTTTTTATTTATTTTTTAAATTTTTTATTGACTAGAAAATAATATTTTAGCCTTTGTTAATTAGTTGTTTTTTTTAGAAAAAGTTATATAAAAAAGGATAGAAAAAAAACTAAACAAATGAAGGTATATAGAAGAAAAGTCAAAAGAGGGACGGACTACCCTATATTTATTTTTTAATTTTTTTTAAATTTTTTATTGACTAGAAAATAATATTTTAGCCTTTTTTAATTAGTGGTTTTTTTTTAGAAAAAGTTATAAAAAAATGATAGAAAAAATCTAAACAAATGAAGGTATATAGAAGAAAAGTCAAAAGAGGTACGGACTACCCTATATTTATTTTTTAATTTTTATTTAAATTTTTTATTAACTAGAAAATAATATTTTAGCCTTTATTAATTAGTGGTTTTTTTTAGAAAAAGTTATAGAAAAAAAGATAGAAAAAAACTAAACAAATGAAGGTATATAGAAGAAAAGTCAAAAGAGGGACGGACTACCCTATATTTATTTTTTAATTTTTTTTAAATTTTTTATTGACTAGAAAATAATATTTTAGCCTTTGTTAATTAGTGGTTTTTTTTAGAAAAAGTTATATAAAAAAGATAGAAAAAAACTAAACAAATGAAGGTATATAGAAGAAAAGTCAAAAGAGGGACGGACTACCCTATATTTATTTTTTAATTTTTTTTTAAATTTTTTATTAACTAGAAAATAATATTTTAGCCTTTGTTATTTAGTTGTTTTTTTTATAAAAAGTTATAGAAAAAAAGATAGAAAAAAACTAAACAAATGAAGGTATATAGAAGAAAAGTCAAAAGAGGGACGGACTACCCTATATTTATTTTTTTATTTTTTTAAATTTTTTATTGACTAGAAAATAATATTTTAGCCTTTGTTAATTAGTGGTTTTTTTTTAGAAAAAGTTATAAAAAAAATGATAGAAAAAATCTAAACAAATGAAGGTATATAGAAGAAAAGTCAAAAGAGGTACGGACTACCCTATATTTATTTTTTAATTTTTATTTAAATTTTTTATTAACTAGAAAATAATATTTTAGCCTTTATTAATTAGTGGTTTTTTTTTAGAAAAAGTTATAGAAAAAAAGATAGAAAAAAACTAAACAAATGAAGGTATATAGAAGAAAAGTCAAAAGAGGGACGGACTACCCTATATTTATTTTTTAATTTTTTTTAAATTTTTTATTGACTAGAAAATAATATTTTAGCCTTTGTTAATTAGTGGTTTTTTTTAGAAAAAGTTATATAAAAAAAGATAGAAAAAACTAAACAAATGAAAGTATATAGAAGAAAAGTCAAAAGAGGGACGGACTACCCTATATTTATTTTTTAATTTTTTTTAAATTTTTTATTAACTAGAAAATAATATTTTAGCCTTTGTTAATTAGTGGTTTTTTTTAGAAAAAGTTATAAAAAAAAAGATAGAAAAAAACTAAACAAATGAAGGTATATAGAAGAAAAGTCAAAAGAGGGACGGACTACCCTATATTTATTTTTTATTTTTTTAAATTTTTTATTGACTAGAAAATAATATTTTAGCCTTTGTTAATTAGTGTTTTTTTTTAGAAAAAGTTATAGAAAAAAAGATAGAAAAAAAACTAAACAAATGAAAGTATGTAGAAGAAAAATTAAAAAAAAAAATTCAGCGACGGAATTATTCCGTCGCTGATAATTTATCAGCGACGGAATAATTCCGTCGCTGATAAATTAAAAAAAAATAAAAAATAAATAAATTATCAGCGACGGAATTATTCCGTCGCTGATAATCTAATTTTTTTTTCAAAAAATAAATTATCAGCGACGGAATAATTCCGTCGCTGATAACGTAAAAAAAATAAAAAATAAATAAATTATCAGCGACGGAATTATTCCGTCGCTGATAATCTATTTTTTTTTTAAATAAATTATCAGCGACGGAATAATTCCGTCGCTGATAACGTAAAAAAAATTAAAAAATAAATAAATTATCAGCGACGGAATAATTCCGTCGCTGATAACTTAAAAAAATTAAAAAATAAATAAATTATCAGCGACGGAATAATTCCGTCGCTGATATTTTATTTAGCGACGGAATTAAATTCCGCCGCTGAAATTCCGTCGCTAAAACGAATATTCGTCGAATATTCGTTTTTAGCGACGGAATTCAGCGGCGGAATTTAATTCCGTCGCTAAATTTGGCGCCAAATTTATTCCGTCGCTAAAGCATAATTTCCGTCGCTAAATAGCGACGGAATGCTTCCGTCGCTGTTTATTCCGTCGCTAAAACACCAGTTTCTGGTAGTGGTATTCCTTCATCACCCAAATGTAAGAGAAAGCATACGGTTGTGTTTGTAACACGGCTAGTGAGTCCTTATAAATAAAGAGGGCGTAGGTGCTTCTCCCAACATCACGAGTATAAGGAAGCATCATCTCTTTGAATACTTCATCTTTCATATTGAATGAAATCATTATATCTTCACCAAAATATCCATTATTTCTCTTTTTAGCTAGCCAAAAATAGGCCCCACCGCGGCAAGAACTAACATAGTCTCCAAAGCGCTCAACAACTGAGTATCTTTCGCTGATAAGCTGATGATGATCATTAGCACCCAATTCAATCTTCCTCCATGAATTTGAAGTGGACGAGTAAATCTCGACATTCCTTAGTGCGAAGGAATCATTGGTAAATACAATAACCTTGTAATCATTTGTTTGGCTGTGATAACGCAAAAACCATGGGGAGACCCCCATGTTAACTCGTACTTGCGAACGATCTTGTTGATTCTCAAGGCTGGATTCCATAAAATAATATGATATTCGGTTCGAACAGGAGCTGTGTTGAAAAGGCGATTATTTTTCTTCTTCCCAAGCTGTGTATTTGGCATGACAGTGCCAAAAACACAAACTATGCCATTACAACAACCAACCACACTTACATTCTTGTACGGAAAATTACTAGTGTCGTTGTTGAAGGACGAAACCAAGTGCTCGGCCTTCGAACAACTTGTTGGAGATTTGTCAAAACTATGGCAGGTTCGAAGATTGCTTTAGACACGAACGTGAGTTATAAAACTTGGTAAAAAAAAATTGACTCACTGCATTAATTTTAGTACCCAAACAATAAGATGTCAATTAAATAAATTATAAAATGGTTGAAACCAAATTAAATAAATTATAAAAATAATTCAATTGAAGAGATTTAAATAAAATAAATTTTTATAAGATAGATATTTAAATGGTAGAACAATCAAAGGCAAACCAAACAAGCAATAATGGAAGCATAAACAACAAAAATAATAATATATATAATTAGAAACAAAGAAATAAATCTAAAAAGTGAGAAGTAAAGAAAACTTATCAAATCGCCCGATGAACGGACTAGCCTTGAAGAAGTATAGCCCTCGTACTTGCGGGTGCACTGCAGACGAGATTGCAGCAACCTACTTTCAGGATAATTCGATTGCAAAATCAAAACGGGTACACTTCTTTTCCGATTTACTTCGACTACTTCTAAATATCAGTAAGTAATGAAGAACTTTTCTTTGTATTTGCAGAGGAAGGACCGAGAATCAATAAGTGAAATTTTATTTTTCTTTCTGTCTCTACTGACCATAACCTTTGGCGTAATATATAAACACTCAAATTTTGTTTTTCCACATTTGTTTTCTGGCCACGGAAGAAGAGGCAAAAAGATAATGGGTTATCCCATTATTATAGCCAGGCAACAGTGGAATGGGTCAACTTGAAAGGAGTAAATCCCACCTTTTTGAAAACCACCTTTTCCACGTTAACTCTCCGCAATTAACTGATGAAAAGAGTTTTGACATGTTAAAAACTTTATTTCAAATAACAATTATATGAACCTAAATAAATTTATTTATTTCTTATAATCTGTAGCAAAGATTATAACTATAAATTTATTTATTAAATATAAAATCGCCTTTCAATTTTGGATTTCAACTTTAAATTGACATTCACTTATAAAAGGTCATTTGAGTGAATATAACACATTTACAAAGTTCCACTTTGATACATTTATTCATGACCCATATATTTATATAACGGATCAAATATATAATGATACCATACATCATTTTCCAACACAACTATCTATTACCAACTCGATGCGGTTCTCATGGCGATAGTCTATGAGAAGGAGATTATTTTTCTTCTTATGAAATTGATTATACATATTAGAGAAATTATTTTTTTAAAAGGAATTAAATGAAAAAAAAGCCATCCTTAGTGCCAAAATAAATGTTTATTTATTTTTGAAAAAATGTCTATAAAAAATATCTATCTCTTAAATAACTTGTTCCATAAATAATTTTCACCAATTTCTTCTTTTCATATTTTATTATATACTTTTTTGTTTAAAAGTATATAACAATGATATTTATACGCTTTCACTTCTAAAATTATCCCTTGAATAAAAACATTCATTTTAGTATAGGATGGACTGGTACGATTTTGTCATGATACAAATAAGCAATATACAAACAACTAAAACATACACCCTTCTTTTTGAAAAAATTGTCTCATTTTGATTTTCATGATCAACTAAGTCGAATTTTGATCATAATTTTATGAAAATCTAGATACCCCTATACAATTCTAAAAATTGTTACTCTGTCAATCCCATTTATATTGGCCACAATTGTCAATACAAGTGACATTTGATCAAACATTAATATTAATTTAATCATTTTAATAAAAATTTAATAATTACTATTAATAAATCACTAAGGTCTCGTTTGTTAGTAAGATAAGAATAAAATCGATTATTTATCTACGTCCTTTGTTTTAAAATAAATGACTAAAAAATCTTCAATTTTGCTTTTGATAAAAAATAATTTTAAAATTTATACTTATTCATTTTGTCAAATAAAATTTTTCACACTTTTTTTAGAGATTTTTCATATAGCTTCTTATCAACTAAACACAAAATATAAAAAACATTGTATTTTGATCTATTATTTATTTATAGATAGAAAGAAAGAAAGAAAGAAATAAAGAACATGAAAAGAAGATCATAACAATACCTATTCTGGTTACAGATAGCATGAGAATAAATAAGAAGAACAAATCTACAAACAAGAATAAAAAATAAGAACAAAACCAGAGAAGATGTTACATGTTCGTTGTTTGTTTGCCACGAGAAAGAGAAATCGAGTAGGGTTTTTGAGGTTAGTTTTGATTAGGCTTTTGAAATTATAAACTAGTGACTAATCCGTCGAAATTTGACGGGCATGGTTAGATTTATTATTGCTTGTTGTTATAATCTGTAATTTCATTTAAATAAACGAAAATAATATGTTACGTTTATATCCAACAATAAAAAAATTGACACGATAATTTTGAAACGGAGGGAGTATCCGGTACACATAAAAAATTACTTCACTACATTCAGAATTACTCCATTTAGCCTATATGGGTTGTGATGACCAAACATATTTTGGTCACATATATCTATTTCTATTATAAAAAAAATATGTGTACACTTGCTCACCGATTTTTTAAGAGATGGAGAAGATATAAAAATTTCTGAATGCACAATCAAGATACATCAAGGAAGCACGACTCAGGACCTTATGAAGCATTTCAGATAATATCATAATACTCAAGTTGTGATTATTATAAATCTGAATTATGCATACCCATAATTCATAAACGTGTCAAAATCATACCAACATTTCAATTTCAAGTTTCAATCACTTGACAATCGTTTACCAAAATAAAATATTAGTTGCTCCCTTTAATATAGTTATCAAAGCTTTAGCCATCAAGCAAAATATTATAATTTCTCTTGTGGGTCAATTTTTTGATTAAGATAGATTATGAAAATAAATAAGTCATGACATCCATAAGCAAAACTGGAATGAAAATAAATAAACTTGATAGTTTTAATCAGATTATTAATCATAAATTTCAAAGTACCAAATAAAATAACAAAATATCAAAGAAAATATTTGTTAACCATCCCCCTCACTCTACCCACGATAATGTCACCTTGGAAAAAATGAATTATAAATAAAAATTTTAAAAACAAAAAATGTGCATTTGAATAAAATATTATTATATAAATATTTACCTTATAAATATTAACTTTTTATTAAATGAAAAATCAATTTATTAAATGAAAAATATTTGAAACTAAGATCAATGGGAGAATTACATAATGACATGTCATAATAGTAGCATGGCTTAATATGAGGGCTCTAAATGTTTGTCTTTTAATATATTATATAGATAGATCATTATAGTACTACTTCTTTCATCTCAAAAAAAATTATAAATAAATTATTTAAAAAATAATATTTATTTTTGAACCGTTACTCTTTGATTATATTTTTAAATTCATATTTATAAGACGCTTGCATGTATCTAGATCATTACAATAATATTTCTTTCGTCCCAAAATAAAAATAATTGATCACTTTTTAATTTGCTTAAAATAAAAAAAAAAGTATTCTTTTATTAGACTATATTATTGTAACTATTTCTAATTTATATAACAAATATTTCAATTTATAAAATAAATTCGTATGTATATGGATCATAATTATAGTACTACTTCTTCTGTCTCAAAATGAATTATAAATAAAAAAATTTAAAAACAAAAAATGTGCAATTGAATAAAATATTAATCAATCCAGTTTTTAAGAGTTACATTTCCTTATTTACTAATTGCTTTCCCGTTTTCTGAAAATTCAAAATTTGATTTCAAAATTCAAATGTTGATTGAGCTTAAATCGGGATAATTTACTGTATAAATATTTACCTTATAAACATTAACCTTTTATTAAATGAAAAATCAATTTATTAAATGAAAAATCTTTGAAACTAAGACCAATGGAAGAATTACATAATGTCATGCCATAATAGTGACATGACTTAATGTGAGGGTTCTAAATGTTTGTCTTTTAATATATTATATAAATGAAAAATAAATTTATTAAATCAAAAATCTTTGAAACTAAGACCAATGGGAGAATTATCTCGATTTAAGCTCAATCAACATTTGAATTTTGAAATCAAATTTTGAAATTTCAGAAAACGGGAAAGCAATTAGTAAATTATAAATAAATTTTTTTTAAAAAAAATGTGCATTTGAATAAACTATTAATCGATCCAGTTTTGAAGAGTTACATTTTCTTATTTACTAATTGTTTTCCCGTTTTCTGAAAATTCAAAATTTGATTTCAAAATTCAAATATTGATTGAGCTTAAATCGAAATAATTTACTGTATAAATATTTACCTTATAAACATTAATCTTTTAAAAAATAAAAATAAATATAGGGTAGTCTGTCCCTCTTTTGACTTTTCTTCTATATACTTTCATTTGTTTGGTTTTTTTTCTATCTTTTTTTATATACCTTTTTGTAAAAAAAAAATCACTAATTAACAAAGTCTAAAATAATATTTTCTAGTCAATAAAAAATTAAAAGAAAATAAAAAATAAATATACCTTTTAGTGTTTAGTGTATAGGGTATAAGGTATAAGGTTTAGGGTATTAGGTATATGATTTAGGGTTTAGGGTATAAGGGATAAGGTATAGGTATATAACTCAGGGTATAGGGTATAAGGTATAGGTATACGATTATTCTATATACTTTCATTTGTTTTATTTTTTTCTATATTTTTTTGTATACCTTTTTGTAAAAAAAAAATCACTAATTAAAAAAATTTAAAATATTATTTTCCAGTCAATAAAAAATTAAAAGAAAATAAAAAATAAATATACCTTTTAGGGTTTAGTCTATATGGTATAAGGTATAAGGTACAATGTATAGGTATATGATTTAGGGTTTATTGTATAGGATATAAGGTATAATGTTTAGGGTTTAGGGTATAAGGGATAAGGTATAGGTATATAACTCAGGGTTTAGGGTATAAGGTATAGGTATACGACTTAGAGTTTAGGGTATAGGGTATAAGGTATAAGGTTTAGGGTATATGGTATAAGGTATATATATATACTCCCTCCGTCCCGAAACAATCTTCACACTTTCCTTTTTGGGCGTCCCAAAACTTACTTCACACATTTAAAACTTACCTAAAATGGAAAGGAATCTTTACTATTCCCTCCACTCATTCTCTCTTACATTATTTTAATACTCACAACACCATTATAATTTACTATTCTCTCCACTCATTCTCTCTCCTATTTTATTTTCACACTCACAACACTTTCAATATAATACTCCCTCCTTAAAACCAGTGCAAACAGTGTTTGTGAAGTAAGTTCCGGGACGGAGGGAGTATATGATTTAGGGTTTAGGGTATATGTATATAATTCAGAATTTAGGATATAGGGAATAAGGTATTATACGATTTAGGATATAGGGTATAAGGTATAGGTATATGATTTAGGGTTTAGGATATAGGAATTTATTTAGGGTTTAGGGTATATGTATATGATTTAGGGTTTAGGATATAGGATATAGGAATTTAGGGTTTAGGGTATATGTATATGATTTAGGGTTTAGGGTATAAGGTATAGGGTATATGGTATAGGGTATAAGATATAAGGTATAGTTTTATTTATCAAATATTTTTATTTATCCAAAAAAAAATTAAAAAACTAAACACTATTGTCCGTCCCTCTTTTGACTTTTCTTTTATATACTTTCATTTGTTTAATTTTTTTCTATCTTTTTTTATATACATTTTTGTAAAAAAAATCACTAATTAACAAAGTCTAAAATATTATTTTTTAGTCAATAAAAAATTAAAAAATAAATAAAAAATAAATATAGGGTAGTCCGTCCCTCTTTTGACTTTTCTTATATATACTTTCATTTGTTTAGTTTTTTTCTATCTTTTTTTATATACATTTTTGTGAAAAAAATCACTAATTAACAAAGTTTAAAATATTATTTTCTAGTCAATAAAATTTATTTTTAAAAAATAAAAAATAAATATAGTGTAGTCCGTTCTTTTTTCGACTTTTCTTCTATATACTTTCATTTGTTTAATTTTTTTCTATCTTTTTTTTTATTACTATCAATTATTACATAGGTATATTAATATTTCTTAGAAGTTCAAATTATTAAATTATTATTAATAAATTTAAAATGATTAAAGTAATGAGTTTTATTATTAATTAATACCATTATTATTTTTGATATTATGTATTTTTACTAGTTATTATTAATAGTAGTATGAAATATTATTATTAATTATATAATAATAATTATTAATATATTCAATTATATAATTAAATAATTAACAATAGCATCATTATTAGTATTATTATTAAGTATTATTACAAATTATATGACAATATTATTATTCTTGATATTAGGCATACTACTTTAACTAAAATTTGGGGTAAATCAAATAAAAGCATGTAAATATTTTAGATAACTTTTTGTAAATTTCAGCAATAAAAAAAGTCTAAAATATTTTTCCTAGTCAATAAAAAAAATTACTAGTTATTACTAGTACTATTATTAATATTATTATTGTTTATATAATTAATATTAATATTAATATTAATTAATTAGTTATATAATTATTAATTCATTAATAAATATTATTATTGTTGATATTAGACATAAATGTTTTAGTTACCATCTATACTATATTAAAAGCAAGAAAGTGGCCAAAATGGAAATTTGGAGTTCAAAAATGTCACTATCAAGGGGCTAAAAATGGAAATTGATTCAACACATCTATATTATATTAAAAGCAAGAAAGTGGTCAACTAAATATCACTATTTCATATAAAATAATTGTTTAATGAGCTTTAAAATTGTTTGGACTACTCATCTTCTCAAAAAAAAAATTAGTGATAACACATCTAAAAATGGAAATTGATTCACTATTAGATTTACTTATTTATTTATTTAAGTCACTATTAGATTTATACATAATATATTTTTCTTTTCAAATGATTAAGATAATTATGTATGTATAATTGATTAAGTGGGGAAGAGATATGAAATATTTTAGGGGTGAAATGAAATTACTCTGTATATATATTTAGAAGATAAAGTCTATTAGGTGATGTTTTTTTTCCTTTAATTGATTGTAATAATCTTTGTTTACAAAATTAATTATTTGGTTGTTACATTGATGGAATGATGTTTTTCTGAATTGTGACACACATATATATATATATATAGTTGAAATTAAATATCTCTACATACATAGAGTTTCAATCATTCGAAATAAAAAAATATTTATTTATTTAAGTCACTATTAGATTTATACATAATATATTTTTTCTTCTCAAATGATTAAGATAATTATGCATGTATAATTGATTAAGTGGGGAAGAGATATTAAATATTTCAGGGGTGAAATGAGATTACTCTGTACATATATTAAGAAGATAAAGTCTATTAGATGATGTTTTTTTTTTCTTTAATTGATTGTAATAATCTTTGTTGTAAGTTAAAAGATAGAACTACTATTGATGTTTGAGTTGAGCTTTCGACGTTTGTGTATTGTCGTCTATTATATTATTGTGAATACAGTTTATTTGTTGTTTGATAAAAAAATTATTAACAAAGAGTGGATATAATTTTTCGGTAATATATGTGAGATGAGGGGCGCATTTACAAATTTTAGGGAGATAGATGAATTTGTGATAGGTGAATGGGGGTGGGGTAGGGGAGGGAGAGAGATGTGAAGTTAACAATTTAATATTTTTACCTTCGTTTTATTAACATCTTTCTATATATAGAGTTGCAATCATTTAAAAGAAAACTTTATTTATTTAATTATTTAAGTCATTATCAGATTTAGCCATAATTTAATTTTCTACATAAGGATAAAGTTGTAATATTATGTTACAAAAAAAAAAAAATTAATTTACGAAATTAAATTTGGTGTTTATTGGGGATGGAAAAATTTGGGTTTTGGGTTGTCTAAAAAATTGGGTTCCCTTTTTCGTTTATTATTTCTAAACTAATACGGATTGATTTAATATATATGTATTTAATGTCTTTAAATATTTTCAATTCAAGATGTTATTTGGCTAAGAGAAATTGTTTACATAATCATATTCTTTGTTGTCCTCCGTGTTATTTCTCTTCTATTTACGTTAAATGTCACTATCTCATATTACATTATTTAACTTTGATCGATATTTAATTAAATATATTGTTGTACTAATTTTGATTAGAGAAATTGTTTACATAATCGTATTTGCTGTTGTTTTCTTTGTTATTACTTTCCTATATTTATCTTAAATATCACTATTTCATATTATATTTTTTAATTTTAATTGATATTTAATTATATACTATTGTTGTACTAATTTTAGTTTAAGGTAAATTATGCTATTTTCGTGCATCACACGGATGTACTGCTAGTATAGTATAGTACTATAGTGTGAAATAAATATAAGTATGTGATGTGGCATTATTTGATTGGATACCAATACTTCACACGAATTATGAGATAAAACAACATCTAACCATTCAATAGATTCAATCCAACGGCCCATAATACCTCCAAACAAAACCACTTTCCTTTCCTCTATTTCTCTCAATTTTTTAAACCCTATTTCTCTCTCTATTTCTCATTTCTCTCTCTATTTCTCACAACAAACAGCCACCCTCCTTTCCGCCCCCCTCTTCCAGCCGCTGCCTATCACCCACCATTCCACCACCGCCACCATTCCCCCTTTCAGCTTCCTCCTTTCCGCCCCCTCTCAAGTCTTCCTATTCAGTCGAATTCACTCAGCATTTCATGGCTCTCAGCTTAGCTAAATCAAGAAACATGATCATGCGTCATCTCTATTTTAAAAAGGAATTCTTGTTGGGTATGATTTCAACCCAAAACCCAATTGCCCTTTTCAATTCTCACCGTTGCCAATCGGTCATAGCCGATGCACAACTGGATGTTGCCGCCGACGACTCTCAGGTACAAATTCATACCTACTTTCTTCTAATTTTTCCTCGGGTTATCTTGTTTCCGAGTTTGATACCTAAATTTGCTGTCAATTGTCACATTTTGACTATTTCTTGGGTGGATTTTCTGGATGTGAGGCGGCAGCATCGTGATTCTCCAGGCGGCCGCATGAAGCTGGGCAGATTTGGGGCCAAACGGCTGGGAGTGAGGCGCCAGCCTCGGCATGGGACAGGCGGCCGCCTCATTGGTGAGCTGGGTCGATTTGGTCTTGGCTGTTGGGCTTGGCAGTGGTTTGGGCATATCTTGGTCTTAAACATTTTCTACATCATGATAATCTAGGGAAAACTATAGTGCTTTTCCACTTCTCTCCACCTAAAATAGTTGGTTGTCTTAAATTTTTATTTTTTTTGGTTACAAAGCTGCATAAAATAGAACCAAAAAGAGATTTACAAAACTTCAAATCATTCCAAAAGGCTTCGTTTTCGAGGCCCCAAAGACTAGTTCCGTAGAGTTTATTTTTGGTATCTCAATCACAATAGGGTTAGCATGAAAAAGACTCTTTTCTTGATTATTTGTTTCAATTGCACTCTGATGAACCATCCAGAAAATAAAATTAGTCAAATTCAAGCAGGCTTAATCATGTGGAAATGAAGTGAACATTTAAGAGGAAGATAATAATGTATGATCTATTTAAATTGGGCCAATTCCAAGTTATGTTTAATCTCTAGGATAATTGTTCTACTGTAGTTTCTTGTATGTTGACATTGATTTACGCACCATTTTTCCAGGGCAAGAAAAGGAAAGATACAGTTTGCATTGTTCTTGCTGATGAAACTTGTGATGAGCCAAAGATACGCATGAATAAAGTTGTCAGAACGAATTTGAGGGTTCGGCTGGGAGATGTTGTCTCCGTTCACCAGTGCCCAGATGTCAAGTATGGGAAGCGTATTCATGTACTTCCGTTGGATGACACAATAGAAGGTGTCACGGGAGATCTGTTCGATGCATATCTGAAGCGTAAGTTTCTACATCTAATTCAGAAGTATGAATGTGTTTTACACTAATTCTTGAAGAAAGAAGAATACAGTATAAATAAAAACTCAGATTTGGTTGCTTCCCATTGAAGGGATAAGAGCTAATTGTTGTTGCACGCACATTTGAAGCTTGCTTGGATTTCACAAAATGTATTTTTTTAAGTTGACGAGCAGTAAAATAGAATGACAACATAGCTGCCCATTTCCTTGGACTGGAAATTAAAATTTGTTTCTTAGAGATAATTCTGAATTATTGTGCCTGTGATTGCGCTACAGCTTAAGGTCTGATAATGGATAAGATTTTGCCATTTAAATTAGGTTAACTTAAAGTAATACTAGTTAAGATGATTTTTGTACGTATATGTGACGGAGCTTCTTATTTAGCATACCTTATTCTCTTGATTTTCACTTTTAAAGAAAATTGAAATAATAGACGCTCTCTAATTACACATGATTACAAATGTTGCAGCCTACTTTTTGGAGGCATATCGTCCTGTAAGGAAGGGTGACCATTTCCTTGTTCGAGGAGGGATGATGAGTGTAGAATTTAAGGTCATTGAAACCGACCCCGGGGAATATTGTGTTGTTGCTCCCGACACTGAAATCTTTTGTGAAGGGGAGCCCATTAAGAGAGATGATGAGGATCGGTTGGATGAGATCGGTTATGATGATGTTGGTGGGGCAAGGAAACAGATGGCTCAGATCCATGAACTGGTTGAATTGCCGTTAAGGCATCCACAGCTTTTCAAATCTATTGGTGTGAAACCACCCAAGGGAATATTACTCTATGGGCCCCCTGGTTCGGGAAAAACACTTATAGCTAGAGCTGTTGCTAACGAAACTGGTGCTTTCTTCTTTTGTATTAATGGGCCAGAAATTATGTCAAAATTAGCTGGTGAGAGTTAAAGCAATCTCAGGATGGCATTTGAGGAAGCCGAGAAGAATGCCCCGTCAATCATATTTATTGATGAAATAGATTCTATTGCTCCGAAGCGAGAGAAGACAAATGGTGAAGTTGAAAGGAGGATTGTTTCACTACTCATTAATTCTTATGGATGGTCTGAAATCACGGGCCCATGTTATTGTTATGGGGGCTACAAATCGCCCAAATAGCATTGACCCTGCTTTAAGAAGGTTTGGTAGGGAAATAGATATTGGTGTTCCAGATGAAGTGGGCCGTCACCAAGAACATGAAGCTTTCAGATGATGTAAGTGACACCTTGTATAAAGTGTTTTTTTAGTATCATATTTTTTTATAACTAATTATTAATGTTAATTTCCAAATCATGCAGGTTGATCTAGAAAAGATAGCAAAAGAAACCCATGGTTATGTAGGTGCTGACCTGATGCTCTCTGCACTGAAGCTGCACTCCAGTGCATTAGAGAAAAGATGGATATCATCGACTTGGAAGATGATACTATTGATGCCGAGAAACTGAATGCCATGGCAGTCACAAATGAACTCTTTCAGACTGCTTTGGGTACAAGCAATCCATCTGCCTTGCGTGAAACGGTACATATTTTAAGAATCATCTTCCTATATTGCTGCTGCAAATGTACTTTTTTTGGGATATATATTTAATTATGTATTCTTGAATTGGCTGTAGGTTGTTGAAGTTCCCAATGTCATCTGGGACGATGTTGGGGTCTAGAGAATGTCAAGCGTGAACTTCTGGAGGTAACTAAAGTTACTAATGATGTTTTTGATCCGTAATTTTTTTTGGATTCTCCGTGTTTATATATTGTTTGCTTTTCTTGAATTTGGCAGACTGTTCAATACTCAGTGGAGCATCCAGAGAAATTTGGTATGTCACCTTCTAAAGGTGTTCTCTTTTACGGTCCCCCTGGGTGCGGTAAAACACTGTTGGCCAAGGCAATTGCAAATGAATGTCAAGCCAACTTCATCAGTATTAAAGGACCTGAATTGCTTACAATGTGGTTTGGAGAAAGCGAAGCAAATGTTCGTGAGATTTTTGACAAGGCCAGAGGATCTGCGCCATGTGTCCTCTTCTTTGATGAACTCGACTCCATCGCAACACAGGTGATTGTCTTTTCAATCTAGAGTTATTTGATTCTCTGTGATGAAAATGTAAGAAGGGTGGAAATAGTTATAATAGGCGTGATCTTAAATAGAAGATGCTCTATGGAATAAGTGAAAATATCGTTGAGCCAAGCAACTTGAACCCACCACTCACAGATGCACACATACCTTAGTCCCAAAATGAATGTCTATTTTTGTTCTTGTCCGGAGCAAAAAATGGACATTCATTTTAGGACGGATGGATTAGTATTAACAAAAAAAGAAAAGGGGTTTTCGCGCATGTTAACTAGTTTCAAAGGCTTAGTTACAGCTGACAAGTATTATTGTTTTTTTCAATCTCTAAATGCAGAGAGGAAGCAGCAGTGGAGATGCAGGTGGTGCTGCTGATCGTGTTCTGAATCAACATTTGACTGAAATGGACGGAATGTCTGCTAAGAAGACAGTTTTTATTATTGGTGCTACTAACAGACCTGACATCATTGACCCTGCACTTCTACGTCCAGGGCGTCTGGATCAATTAATTTATATCCCTCTGCCAGATGAATCTCAGTACAGTATTTTCAAGGCCAGCATGAGAAAATCCCCAGTTGCCAAAGACGACGTTTTGAGGGCTCTTGCAAAATACACCCAAGGTTTTAGTGGGGCCAATATTACAAAGATTTGCCGGAGGGCCTGCAAGTATATGCCATCCGTGAGAACATTGAAAAAGTAAGTTTCATCCTAGTCTAATCTCTCAGAATTATTATACTCCCTCCGTCCCATAATGATACTCCCATAATCCCATTTGACTATTCAGACACATTAACACATTCATTAATGAACAAAAAATGTTTTTAACACATTCATTAAAGCAACAATTACGGAAATTAAAGTAACATGATCTTGAGCTTGATGCAAAATTCCTGATTTTCTTTCTCCAATAGTCTCTCCCAAATGGTACTAATTTAATGAACAAAAAATGTTTAACACATTCATTAAAGTGACAATTACGAAAATTAAAATGACACCTAAACTATTTTAAAATTTAATAATTATAAAAAACTATTTTAATTATTTAAAATAATTACTTTTGGAATGATATATAAGTAGCTCATGTTGTTAAAGAAATGATTCAATTTCTCCAAATTCAGTTCCTCAAAACCCACAAAAAAAATAACTGTTTCCAAGATCAAGAACAACAACAAAAGGCCTATAAACCTCATCAACTCAGGAACATACCTAGAAACCAAAGTCAAGAAAACGTATTCTGGATTTGGAGTAGAATAATTTGTTCGTTCTGTTTCCAGATTGAAGCAATGATGATTACATTTGCCCAAATTGTACTCGAAAACAAGTAATTTTGGGATAATAAGTAACTCGCGTTGTTAAAGGAATGATTCAATTTCTCCAAATTCAGATCCTCAAAACCCACAAAAATCAACCCCAGAAATTATATCCAAGATCAAGAACAACAAAAAGCGTTTAAACATCATCATCATCATTCAATTTCTCCAAATTCAGATCCTCAAAACCCACAAAAATCAACCACGGAAATTATAACTCTTGAAGCATTAATCACACATGAGAAATGAATCAGTCACATACTTAACTGATGAGAATGAACGCATCAGCAATTTGGTTTAATTCTCCAACAGATATTAAATGATATTAGTCAATTTAAACATATTTGATCGAAACTTAAACCTATAACTTATACTTTGAACATATACACTATGACCATATCATATTCACCATATTTGTAAGCAATTACCTATATAGTGCTTGTGGTTAGCAGCATCTCTAGCTGTTATCCTCCGTTTTGGATCTATGACGAGCATTTTTCCAAGTAGGTCTACTACATCTTCATCTAGATCGGGCGTCGAACGTATCCACTCCTGTAAAATAACAATAGAAAAAGATTAGGATAAATCAAACAAAAATATTTAATGAATACATAAACTTAAAAAATTTCAATGAATACATAAACTTACATAATAGCTTGCATGAATTCAAGTGGTAGAATATATTTTATATTTCCTCTGACCTATATCAAAGTGATAGTTTGCCAATTGGGCATTTGCATTCTTGCCAAGTCTTAAAATGATCATACCCTTTTAGCATCCTAAAGAGCGTACATAAAGAGCGTACATACAGCCTTGAGCCTAAATGGCCATCTCCTTGGAGGGGGATCCCCTTCCAATACCTCATGTGCCACGTAATTCAGTGCGGTGAGCTGCAAAAAAAATTAGATCTTTACAAAGAAAAATACAATGTTATTGAATTGGACGCCTAAAATATTATAGAGGCCTATGAGATGTAAAAGTCTTAGTGCAATAGCGTAAATACCTCAGAAAACTGAATAATATTTCGAGCATCAATGCTGCAGCACTTTCCCAACTCTCCAATTTTGACATGTTTTTTATTGGAGTTTTCATTCTAACGCACAAACAAATTCTGTGGATGGACGTCTCTATGGATGTAGTTAAAGCTTTGGAGATGATTGACCCCATGGATTAATTGAACTGCAAAATTTTGGAGGTGTTTCATAAGTCAAAATATTGATGTAATGATGAAATATTCCAAACTAAAATCAACAAATTACTCTTACTTTTTCATATTGATATTTTTGATTTTCAAGATAAGATTCTAGTGTGCCCTCCACATAAAAAAAATGAAGGCTTTATTATTTTCAATGATAATGTTCTCTAGTAAGCTAACACAAATAATGTTTAATTGCGAATAAATTAGACAAAATAAATAGAATTCAGAAATACAAAAGAATCAAATATACCTTGCTATGTAAGGACTTGCCACTTCCTTAAGAATGCTCATTTCACTTTTAATTGGTCCTGGAATTTTTGAATTTTGAATCATGATTTCCCTCCTGATTACTGTGAGCTTGGTGATGGTACTTGAAAACATTGGCAACAAAAATAAGCCAGAAAAAATTTTGGGTAAACAAAAGAGTATTAGAACTACATGCAAAAGAGTATTATGGAAACAATAATAACCTTAAAAACATTAGCAACAGTCGAAAAGACATTTAGCCCTAAAATGATGAGTTCAGATCCAATCCATGCCTCTTTCTGGTTAGTCAGACAGCAAGCAGTATTTAACAAGAATGCACCAATTACCCTCTTCCCTCTTACATTGTGGTTAATCAAATCTCAATCACCAGATGATCCAGAATCGTAATCATTACGGGGATTCCCTTCGACTGAAATGATAAAAACAAATATAATAATTAATAATCAACTTTCGTTATGCCATTAAAGAAATAATACAAGTATAAGCATTAGGAAATCACCATTAGAGTCATCAGTTTCATTTGATGAGGCAGCTCCACCATAATTTTCATTCTCATAGTCATTTTGCATCCTAAACCAATAGTCATATTCACAGTTTCGTCAGAAATATTAGTTGTAAAAAACATAACAAATGACATAATACAAATATGAAATACTTACAGTCGACTAGAAGAACCTTGCTCCGTGTCACCCCTTGCGCTTATAGCTAGCATATACAGATATTAATCAATTTAAACATATTTGCTCGAAACTTAAAACTGTACACTTCTACTTTGAACATATAATACTATGATCATAGCATATTCACCATATTTGTAAGCAATTACCACTATTACAATACTTGTGTTCAGCAGCATCACTAGCTGTCATCTTCCGTTTTGGATCCATGATGAGCATTTTTCCAAGTAGGTCTACTACATCTTCATCTAGATCAGGCACCGCACGTATTGACTCCTGAAAAATAACAATAGAAAAAGATTAGGATAAATCAAACAAAAAATATTTAATGAATGCATAAACTTACAAAATTTCAATGAATACATAAACTTACATAATAACCTGCATGAACTCAAGTGGTAGAATATATATTTAATCTCCTCTGACGTATATCAAAGTGATATTTTGCCAATTGGTCATTTGCATTAATGCCAAGTGTAAAAAGATCCCTCCCTTTTAGCATCCTATAGAGCGTACAGCCCAGAGCCCAAATGTTCATCTCCTTGGAGGGGCGTTCCCTTCCAATACCTAAGTGCCACGTAATTTAGTGCAGTAAGCTACACAAAAAATTAGATCTTTACAAAGAAAAATATAGTGTTATTGAATTGGACGCCTAAAATATTATAGAGACCAATGAGATGTAAAAGTCTAGTGCAATAGCGTAAAATCCTCATAAAACATAATATTCCGCGCATCAACGTTGCAACACTTTCCCAACTCTTCAATTTTGACCTATTTATTATTGGAGTTTTCATTCAAACGCACATACAAATTCTGTGGATGGATGTCTCTATGGATGTAATTAAAGCTGTGGAGATGATTGACCCCACAGATTAATTGAACTGCAAAATTTTTGAGCTGTTTCATAAGTCAAAATATTGATGTAATGATGAAATATTCCAAATTAAAATCAACCTGTTACTCGTCCTTTCATATTGATATTGTTGATTTTCAAGATAAGATTGAAGTGTGTCCTCCACATAAAAAACAATGAAAGCTTTATCATTTTAAATGATAATGTTCTCTTCTAGCAAGCTAACACAAATAATGTTTAATTGCGAGTAAATTAGACTAAATAATTAGAATTTAGACATACAAAAGAATCAAATATACCCTAATTTACTCGCAATTAAACATTATTTGTGCTAGCTTGCTAGAAGAGAACATTATCATTGAAAATGATAAAGCCTTCATTGTTTTTGATGTGAAGGTCACACTTCAATCTTATCTTGAAAATCAACAATATCAATATGAAAGAGTATGAGTAATTTGTTGATTTTAATTTGGAATATTTCATCATTACATCAATATACTTATGAAACAGCTTCAGAATTTTGCAGTTCAATTAATCCTTGAGGTCAATCATCTTCACAACTTTAACTACATCCATAGAGACGTCAATCCACAGAATTTGTTTGTGCTTTCGAATGAAAACTCCAATAAAAAATAGGTCAAAATTGGAGAGTTGGGAAAGTGCTGCAACGTTGATGCTCGGAATATTAAGTTTTATGAGGTTTTTACGCTATTGCGCTAGACTTTTACATCTCATAAGCCTTTATAATATTTTAGGCATCCAATTCAATAACACTGTATTTTTTTTTTGTAAAGATCTAATTTTTTGTGCAGCTCACTGCACTGAATTACGTGGCACCTGAGGTATTGGAAGGGAATCCCCCTCCAAGGAGATGAACATTTGGGCTCTGGGTTGTACGCTCTATAGGATGCTAAAAGGGAGGGATCTTTTTACACTTGGCATTAATGCAAATGACCAATTGGCAAAAAATATCACTTTGATATACGTCAGAGGAGATTAAACATATATTCTACCACTGGAGTTCATGCAGGCTATTATGTAAGTTTATGTATTCATTGAAATTTTGTAAGTTTATATATTCATTAAATATTTTTGGTTTGATTTATCCTAATCTTTTTCTATTGTTATTTTACAGGAGTGGATACATGCGGTGCCTGATCTATATGAAGATGTAGTAGATCAACTTGAAAAATACTCTGTCATGGATCCAAAAAGGAGGATGACAGCTAGTGATGTTGCTGAGCACAAGTACTGTAATTGTAATTGCTTACAAATATGGTGAATATGTTATGATCATAGTTGTATATGTTCAAAGTAGAAGTGTACAGGTTTAAGTTTCGAGCAAATATGTTTAAATTGACTAATATCTGTATATGCTAGCTATAGGCGCAAGGGGTGACACGGAGCAATGTTCTTCTAGTCGACTGTAAGTATTTCATATTTGTATTATGTCATTTGTTATGTTTTTTACAACTAATATTTCTGACTAAACTGTGAATATGACTATTGGTTTATGATGCAAAATGACTTTGAGAATGAAAATTATGGTGGAACGGCCTCATCAAATGAAACTGATGACTCTAATGGTGATTTCCTAATGCTTATACTTGTATTATTTCTTTAATGACATAACGAAAGTTGATTGTTAATTATTATATTTGCTTTTATCATTTCAGCCAAAAGGAATCCCCGTAATGATTACGATTCTGGTGAGTGAGATTTGATAAACTACAATGTATGAGGGAAGAGGGTAATTGGTGCATTCATGTTAAGTACTGCTTGCTGTCAGGCATTGATTGGATCTGAACTCATCGTTTTAGGGCTAAATGCCTTTTCAACCGTTGCCAATGTTTTGAAGGCTATTTTTATTTCCATAATACTCTTTTGCTTGTAGTCTCTGGTTTTAATACTCTTTTGTTTACCCAAATATTTTTTCTGGCTTATTTTTGTTAAGGCTTTTTTTTGTTGTCAATGTTTTCAAGTACCATCACCAACTTCCTCCTTCCCAAATTTCATACATTGTGGTTTATCAAATCTTACTCACCAGACGATCTAGAATCGTAATCATTACGGGATTCCCTTCGGCTGAAATGATAAAAGCAAAATATAATAATTAACAATCAACTTTCATTATGCCATTAAAGAAATAATACAAATATAAGCATTAGGAAATTGCCATTAGAGTCATTAAAGAAATAATACATATTTGCTCGAAACTTGAACCTGTACACTTCTACTATGAACATATAACACTATGATCATAGAATATTCACCATATTTGTAAGCAATTACCACCATTACAGTACTGGTGCTCAGCAACATCACTAGCTGTCATCCTCCGTTTTGGTTCCATGACGAGCATTTTTTCAAGTTGGTCTACTACATCTTCATCTAGATTGGGCACCACACGTATCGACTCCTGTAAAATAACAATAAAAAAAGATTAGGATAAATCAAACAAAAAATATTTAATGAATGCATAAACTTACAAAATTTCAATGAATACATAAACTTACATAATAGCATGCATGAACTCAAGTGATAGAATATATATTTAATCTCCTATGACGTATATCAAAGTGATATTTTGCCAATTGGTCATTTGCATTAATGCCAAGTGTAAAAAGATCCCTCCCTTTTAGCATCCTATAGAGCGTACAACCTAGAGTCCAAATGTTCATCTCCTTGGAGGGGGTTCCCTTCCAATACCTCAGGTGCCACGTAATTCAGTGCAGTGAGCTGCACAAAAAATTAGATCTTTACAAAGAAAAATACAGTGTTAATGAATTGGATGCCAAAAATATTATAGAGGCCTATGAGATGTAAAAGTCTAGTGCAATAGCGTAAAAACCTCAGAAAACTTAATATTCCGCGCATCAACGTTGCAACACTTTCCCAACTCTCCAATTTTAACCTATTTTTTATTGGAGTTTTCATTCGAACGCACAAACAAATTCTGTGGATGGACGTCTCTATGAATTTAGTTAAAGCTGTGGAGATGATTGACCCCACAGTTTAATTGAATTGCATAATTCTGGAGCTGTTTCATAAGTCAAAATATTGATGTAATGATGAAATATTCCAAATTAAAATCAACATATTACTCGTACCCTTTCATATTGATATTGTTGATTTTCAAGATAAGATTGAAGTGTGCCCTCCACATCAAAAACAATGAATGCTTTATCATTTTCAATGATAATGTTCTCTTCTAGCAAGCTAACACAAATAATGTTTAATTGCGAGTAAATTAGATAATAAATAGAATTCAGACATACATAAGAATCAAATATACCCTAATTTATTCGCAATTAAACATTATTTGTGTTAGCTTGCTAGAAGAGAACATTATCATTAAAAATGATAAAGCCTTCATTGTTTTTGATGTGGAGGTCACACTTCAATCTTATCTTGAAAATCAACAATATCAATATGAAAGGGTATGAGTACTTTGTTGATTTTAATTTGGAATATTTCATCATTACATCAATATTTTGACTTATGAAACAACTCCAGAATTTTGCAGTTCAATTAATCCTTGAGGTCAATCATCTTCACAGCTTTAACTACATCCATAGTGACGTCCATCCACATAATTTGTTTGTGCGTTCGAATGAAAACTCCAATAAAAAAAATATGTCAAAATTGGAGAGTTGGGAAAGTGCTGCAACGTTGATGCTCGGAATATTAAGTTTTATGAGGTTTTTATCCTATTGCCCTAGACTTTTACATCTCATAGGCCTCTATAATATTTTAGGCGTCAAATTCAATAACACTGTATTTTTTTTTGTAAAGATCTAATTTTTTGTGCAGCTTACCGCACTGAATTACGTGGCACCTAAGGTATTGGAAGGGAATTCCCCTCCAAGGAGATGAACATTTGGGCTCTGGGCTGTACGCTCTTTAGGATGCTAAAAGGGAGGGATCTTTTTACACTTGGCATTAATGCAAATGACCAATTGGCAAAATATCACTTTGATATACGTCAGAGGAGATTAAATATATATTCTACCATTGGAGTTCATGCAGGCTATTATGTAAGTTTATGTATTCATTGAAATTTTGTAAGTTTATGTATTCATTAAATATTTTTGGTTTGATTTATCCTAATCTTTTTCTATTGTTATTTTACGGGAGTGGATACATGCGGTGCCTGATCTAGATGAAGATGTAGTAGACCTACTTGGAAAATGCTCTGTATGGATCCAAAACGGAGGATGACAGCTAGTGATGCTGCTGAGCACAAGTACTGTAATGGTATTTGCTTACAAATATGGTGAATATGCTATGATCATAGTTGTATATGTTCAAAGTAGAAGTGTACATGTTTAAGTTTCGAGCAAATATGTTTAAATTGACTAATATCTGTATATGCTAGCTATAGGCGCAAGGGGTGACACAGAGCAATGTTCTTCTAGTCGACTGTAAGTATTTCATATTTGTATTATGTCATTTGTTATGTTTTTAACAACTAATATTTCTGACTAAACTGTGAATATGACTATTGGTTTAAGATGCAAAATGACTATGAGAATGAAAATTATGGTGGAGCGGCCTCATCAAATGAAACTGATGACTCTAATGGTGATTTCCTAATTCTTATACTTGTATTATTTCTTAAATGACATAACGAAAGTTGATTGTTAATTATTATATTTGCTTTTATCATTTCAGCCGAAGGGAATCCCCGTAATGATTACGATTCTGGTGAGTGAGATTTGATAAACTACAATGTATGAGGGAAGAGGGTAATTGATGCATTCATGTTGAGTACTGCTTGCTGTCAGGCATTGATTGGATCTGAACTCATCATTTTAGGGCTAAATGCCTTTTCGACTGTTGCCAATGTTTTGAAGGCTATTTTTATTTCCATAATACTCTTTTGCATGTAGTCTCTGGTTTTAATACTCTTTTGTTTATCCAAATATTTTTTCTGGCTTATTTTTGTTGTCAAGGCTTTTTTTGTTGTCAATGTTTTCAAGTACCATCACCAACTTCCTCCTTCCCAAATTGGCAATACGAAAAGAACATTCATATGTTTGCAAAACTAAAACTTTATAGTGGATAATTATAATTTATTTCTATTAAAAATCAATCTTTTCAAAACGACTCTTAAATCTCAAATGAACATTCATTATTTTGGGATGGTAGGAGTAACGCCGTAAGACGTTCCGTGCTGGATGATCATCTCAAAGGAGTCTATCTATGTTGATTCACGTAACATATCAAAAGAGGAACCTCTTTCATTTCACATATTCCCCCATGCACATTAAATCATCATAATATTTCGCTCCGTCAGAATTGCATAAGATAGCTACGTTTCGACTGTTGCCAATGTTTTGAAGGCTATTTTTATTTCCATAATACTCTTTTGCATGTAGTCTCTGGTTTTAATACTCTTTTGTGTATCCATATATTTTTTCTGTCTTATTTTTGTTGTCAAGGCTTTTTTTGTTGTCAATGTTTTCAAGTACCATCACCAACTTCCTCCTTCCCAAATTGGCAATACGAAAAGAATAGTACTCCTTCTGTCCTAAATTGAATGTGATCTTTGAAATTTTACTTTCAAATAACTTTGTACCTCATTTATTATTATTTTTAATATTTTTTCCTAGTTCATTCATATGTTTGCAAAACTAAAACTTTATAGTGGATAATTATAATTTATTTCTATTAAAAATCAATCTTTTCAAAACGACTCTTAAATCTCAAATGAACATTCATAATTTTGGGATGGTAGTAGTAACGCCGTAAGACGTTCCGTGCTGGATGATCATCTCAAAGGAGTCTATCTATGTTGATTCACGTAACATATCAAAAGAGGAACCTCTTTCATTTCACATATTCCCCCATGCACATTAAATCATCATAATATTTCGCTCCGTCAGAATTGCATAAGATAGCTACGTTTCGACTGTTGCCAATGTTTTGAAGGCTATTTTTATTTCCATAATACTCTTTTGCATGTAGTCTCTGGTTTTAATACTCTTTTGTTTATCCAGATGTTTTTTCTGGCTTATTTTTGTTGTCAAGGCTTTTTTTGTTGTCAATGTTTTCAAGTACCATCACCAACTTCCTATTCTAGCCTCCAATCCACTGCTCCTCGGCGATCCCGATAAGAGGAAAAGACTTCCCCCGACCTTGTCTAATCGCGGGAAGTACTTAGAGGATAACAACCCGCACATTGCGGGAGAGAAAGACGTATCCACGGGAGACGATCTACTTGTCTGCGGGAGTCGATCCGCTGTCTTGCGGGAGTCGATCCGCGGGACGAAGACGCGTTTGCGGGAGACGATCTGTTTGTCTGCGGGAGTCGATCCGCTGTCTTGCGGGAGTCGATCCGCGGGACGAAGACGATCTGCTGTCTGCGGGAGATATATTTGCGGGACAGAAACCTGTCTGTGGGAAAAGGGGCAACATGCGTGAGGCTTGTGCGCAGAACACGTATACCCTACATAAGTCCCCCTGCGCGGGAAATATCTCTTGAGAGTTTCTCGCGCAAACGATAATTTAACATATTTTGCTTCGACGTGTGAAGTGTGTGAAGAGACAAGACATCAAAGCATTAGTTCCCTTAACCGGTGGTTGCACATATTTCAAGCTACAAATAGTATAAATATGTAGGTTAGGATGACTGTTTTATAATGGAGATATGCTATTGATGACGGACATTCATGAGTTAGCTCGCAGATTATTCGCGGTAAGACAACTAGTGCGCTGATGAGAGTTATAGTCCAGGAGACCAAACTTTATGTGACTTATGATAGACTTCCATGATTGAAAACTTTGAAGGTTTTGAAGGGGTGATTTCACTAACTCACCCATCAATATAGCTTGCGAGAGTGAATAACTTGAAAAGGAAGAAGCACGCTAACGGGAGAAATGTGTGTGGAAAGACATATGCAGGATAAGTCTTTGCCTTGGACAATTCAATCTATAATTCTATTTAGAAAAGCATTAATGCGTGTGAATCAAACATGGGAAGAAGTGCGCAAGGTGCACGACGCATAGTACATAAGCAAGATATGTTTTTTGTGGAACATGCATAGGGGTGCTAGATGAAAATAGCGATGTGGCAAATGAGTGCATAATATATTGCTCTTATGCTTATTTGATTGTTATATGTCAAATATAAATGACGTGACTAAATAATAAAATTTGTCATAATATGTTATAAAGTGTGAATCACATGCCAAGTGGGTGGATAAAATTCTCTTACATTAGTCCCCCTGCGCAAGGATTTTTCGAGAGAAAGATTCCTGAGCAAATGAACGTGTTTGCATTTAGTAAATTGAGTAAGGCTTCGTATGTCGTGTTTACATGGGTGGGATGCCAAGGGTGGGGAAGATATATTGTCCCTCTTTGAATTGATATAGTTCTAACTAAAACATTTATGAGATGCACGTAGAGTGCATGCGGGAACCATATATCTCATATTAGTCCCCCTGCAGGGGGACTTCATTGGGAAGTTTCACGGGCACGTAACATGAAGGTGAAAGTGTGAGTTTTGTGATCACAAGATTTAATATGTAATCTATGCTACATATACGATTCAAATTACTTGTATAATGAATCTAAACATGATGGGGCTTTGTGTAAAGCAGTAATGCGGGATGAGAATCTAGTGAAAAAGTAATAGTGCTGGACGATATGACAAGTATGGACAGAAGTTGAGGGGTATGGAATGTTGCGGGATGAAACTCCGTAGTAAGAAGTAGTAATGGTGCATAATAAATTTTCGCAAAAGTTAATAATGCATGCTTGTATGATAAGGTAAGCCGATGTGTTAGTATTTAGGGGATATAACTCTGCATTTAATAATAGTACGGAGGGATTATAATTTCTCCCCACGAACTAATCAGAGAAATTCATTTGGAGATATTATATGAAGGATTAATTATTGCTACATGAAATTTGTTCAAAAAGTCTTGATAATTAGATAAAGTGTGACATAGAGCCCGAATCATAAAGGCTAATGAAATCTTGGAGTTGTTTCCCATTAATTTCGAGGGGAGCAACGGTGCGAAACCTATTAATTTTTTGCAGGAAGCAATAGTGCGGAACCCATTAATTTTAGTGGTAAACAATGTTTCAGAACTTATGAATTTCTACGGGAGTAACATTGCGGAAGATAGAACTTAGTCTCAAGATTTTGATAAAAGTGAGACTTCGACCCTTTAGACCCAAATGTAGACTTTATTGGGAGCAAAAAAGGTTGAATTGAAAGCTAGTAGGGATTGAAAGGTCCCGACACTAAATTATAGTTGGGGCATAGAGCATGTATTTGTGGAAAGAACCCATGAGTGTGGGCCTTGTCGGTCATAATATAAATGTGGGGTGAACATGGATGAGCAAATGAAGTTCTCTCGTATTAGTACCCTATTAGATTTGAAATTGCGAATTTGCTTATTATCGATTTTGCGAGACGTAAACGCAAGGTGGAGATAAAAGATGGATATACAGAATGAGTAAATAAAACCATCCCATAATAGTCCCCCACTATTATTGAAGTTTGGATGCTTCTTATCGATTTTGCGGGATTATAAGTAGGGTGGAGGTGGAGGTGGAGGTGTAGGATGAGAATGCAAGTTGGTAAAGTCACCATATATTAATTCATCATTATTATAAAAATTGTGGAACGACTTCCCTTGATATTGAGGGAGTATAAGTAGGTGGTTTAACATATGATGTGCATTTTGCGGTACAGAACAAGCGTGCCGCGGAGGGTGTTATCCGCATAAAAGGATCCGCAAATGATAATGAGTGGGGAAATGTTTCGCACATTGATAAGATTTAGCGGGAAATGTTACCTCTAAGGAAAGTAGCCCATTCGCGGGAAATAGTCCCTTTACATTAGATAGTTCCTTTTACAGGATATAAGATAGTCCCTCTGTTGGAGATATGATAGTCCCCCAGCGGGAGATAAAGTGGTCTCTCTGCCAAAGATATGATAATCTCTCTGCGGGAGTTAGGATAATCCCTATGCGGGAGATAAGATAGTCCCTTTGCGGGAAATCAGAAAAGAATTGGGCCGGAGACCATGCCGCAAGTTCATATTGTGGAAAGGAACCGGACATGCCACTCACGATGAAGGATATGCCGCAAATTCAAATCGTGGGCATGAACTAGACATGTTGCGCAAGTCCCATTATTAATTTTGTCCACAAATAGTGGGTTGAATGCGGATCGAGCTGATCAAGGCATTTTTATGAAAGTTGGGTATGCTGCCGCTAACTAAGGTGGTGGATTAATTCTATCCACAAATAATACGTTGAGTGCGTATCGGGTTGATTAAGGCTCTATTGCGGAGGTTGGGCATATTTCTGAAGCCAACAAGCATACCGCAAACTCAAATGATGGACTTATGTTGTCCATAAGTGTGCAGCGATTGCGGATATGGATGATCGCGGCAACCGTGCGGGAGCCGAGCATGTTACTGAAGTCAGCGAACATACCGCAAACTCAAGTGATAGACTTATGTTGTCCATAAAGAGTGCAGCGATTGCGGATATGGATGATCGCGTCAACCGTGCGGGAGTCGAGCATGTTACTGAAGTCAGCGAACATACCGCTAACTCAAATGATGGACTTATGTTGTCCATAAAGAGTGCAGCAATTGCGGAGATGGATGATCGCAGCAACCGTGCGGGAGGTGAGCATGATACCGAAGATGATGGACATATCGCGAGCTTAAGTGACCTTTTGTTGTTCAAGAAAAGTGCAGAGATTGCGGATATGCATGATTGCGACAATCTTGCGAATACTGAGCATGATACCAGTGCTGATGATCGTACCGCATATTTTAATGAAGGACTTATGATGTCCAAGCGTAACGCAGAGATTGCGGATATGGAAGATCGCGCCAATCTTGCTAGTGCTGAGCATGATACCGGTGTTGGTGTTCATACCGCATATTTTAATGGACTTATGATGTCCAAACGTAACGCAAAGATTGCGGATATGGAAGATCGCGCCAATCTTGCAAGTGCTGAGCATGATACTGGTTTTGGTGATCATACCGCATGCTTTAATGAAGAATTTAAGCTGTCCAAAAGTAACGCAGAGATTGCGGATATGAAAGATCGCGCGAATCTTGCAAATGTTGAGCATATGATACCGACGTTGGTGGTCATACCGCAGGCTTTGATGATGAAGGACATAGGCTGTCTAAAAGTAATGCAGAGATTGCGGATATGCATGATCGCAACAATCTTGCGGATGTTGAGCATGATACCAGAGCTGGTGATCATACCGCAAGCTTAGATGCAGAGATTGCAGATATGCATGATCGCGACAATCTTGCGGATGTTGAGCATGATACCAGAGCTGATGATCATACCGCAAGCTTAGATAGTGCAGAGATTGCGGATATGCATGATCGCGACAATCTTGCGGATGTTGAGCATGATACCAGAGCTGATGATCATACCGCAAGCTTAGATAGTGCAGAGATTGCGGATATGCATGATTGCGACAATCCTGCAGATGTTGAGCATGATACCAGAGCTGATGATCATACCGCAAGCTTAGATAGTGCAGAGATTGCGGATATGCATGATCGCAACAATTCTGCAGATGTTGAGCATGATACCAGAGCTGATGATCATACCGCAAGCTTAGATAGTGCAGAGATTGCGAGAGATTGCGGATATGCATGATCGCGACAATCCTGCAGATGTTGAGCATGATACCAGAGCTGATGATCATACCGCAAGCTTAGATATTGCAGAGATTGCGGATATGCATGATCGTGACAATCCTGCAGATGTTGAGCATGATACCAGAGCTGGTGATCATACCGCAAGCTTAGATAGTGCAGAGATTGCGGATATGCATGATCGCGACAATCCTGCAGATGATAAGATTGTGGAATGCTAATCAGGAGGTCAAGCGGGCTTTGTTATGTGTCAGTGGAAGAAACTTCTTGTGACGAGGACGTTAATTTTGGGGTTGCGGATATGGATGATCGCGGCAACCGTGCGGAAGGTGAGTATGACATGGAAGACGGTGAACATACTGCAAGCCCAAGTAGTATTCTCCCTGCTTAAAATGATGAGGAAGAAGTTGCTCCCGCAAATAATTGATTAGCGGTAGTAGAATGAAAATAATCATGGCATGTTTAAATAGATTGCCATAGCATGTCTTAAAAGAACAAGCATGTATACTTAACACATGGCATTTAGTTTTGTTAAATATCACATTTTATAAGGAAAGAGGTCAGTCAACTAGGCTAGACTTGCATCATCCATAATTTCACTGTGTGTGTGATGGATCTTTCCTAGTTTTACTAATATACAAAGTAAGCAGTAAAGTGATATTAGCAAAGAGTGTTAAACACTTATTCCTATTGCCCCCCACTCCATATTCTCGATGCTCGTCTCGAGGATGGGGAGTATTACTGTGCATATAATAGCGGCACACGATTTGCTAATTTAATGACATCTAAAATCAGGCAAATAAATCAAGGCACAATTGAAGTTTTGGCACGGAGCATGTTTATGATATGATGCAAATATCTTAGCGACAAATGGTTTCATACCATATAAAAGAAAATGCAAGAAGCAAGTTAATATGTCATATATAAGCATATAAGTTGTATAGATAGGCATGACCATCCAATTTGTGATAGAAATTCACTTTTGATTTTAAGATAGAGTAAATATATATATATTATTACTATATATATTTATATTATGAGAGCATATTTTCATTTTTATAATTGAGCGAATTGAAACAATGTGTTTCACTATCATTGCTAGTGGCACAAGTAGGCATATGATGGATGAATTGCATTAAGTTATTTCATCACATATGTATAATAATGTTGCACAAGTTAAAATATATATTGGGTTTACTAAGCAAGTAGTTATTTTAATTGAACAAAGTCATGAAAAAACTTTTAACAAAATGGTAGAATCAGAAGGAGTTCACCTGGGGTTATTTTGACGGAAGTAACGGAGGCTGACGGAATCTGTTAGAGAATTAACAGAACCTGGGCTTTATTGACATAAGGCGCGTGAGATCTGTTCCAAAATAGGATATATTTTCCTCAAGCGCGTGTGATGCGTCCTTCCGGGTCAGATCTATCTACGTCGCGTTGTCGGAGTAGGAAAGAGATATGACGGCTGCATTCTTTCGTCAATGCAAAACCTCAGATGAGGGCGCCATGGCTGCGATTCTTCGACAACGAGGTTAATGGAGATGGTGTGGGTCGGCCGGCGACCAAGGGTCAACGACGAAGGCGGAAGAGCAGCCGGGCTCCAGGTGGCTCTTAGTGGCTCTTTTGGAGGCAATTTTTACGTCTTTGGCTTCATCTTGGGGAGGCGGATTAGGGTGGCATGTTGATTTGTTTCGCCGAAGTTTCGCCGGAGTTTTGCCGGAGAAGACGAAGGTGAACGAGGCCGCTCGATTTGACGGAGGCGGTGGCGGCACGTCCGAGCTCCGACGAAATTGATTTTGGTGGCAATGGCTTCGTCTTGTCGAGGGGAGTCCAGATCTGATGTTCATTTATGGAATCATGCTCTATATTCGTCGTTGTCGAAGTGTGAAAGGCAACGGGAAGTGGCCGGAATCTGTGCGAACAGGCCGAAAGGTGTAGCTGCGCATTTGTGCTCCGTTTGCCGCAATTTCTTCACCTTTGGATTCGTCTTGGAGAGGCGCATCTGGGTGTGGTGTTCTGGGTTCTCGCCGGAGTGACGCTGGCCACCGGAAACTCTAGATCTGGCCGGAATCTTGCGGCGGTGATGGTTGTCGTCGCCTGAGATGGGGAAGAACATAGGCGATGTGTGTCGCAGTAGAAAACACCGTTGGACTTTGATGGCCATGGCAGCCAGAATTTCTGGAAGTGTGGTTGTCGTAATTTCTGGCCGGTTGTTAAGTTTGTGGTTTTCGGTGGACATTCGTGAATACCTCCCACTGTGGTCACCAAAATGTAGGAGGGTAGTTCTACGGGGTTGTATTAGGGTTTTAGGGTATTGAATGAGAGTTTTCGTGGGTAAGAGGCGTTACACGAATCACCGAAGAATAATGAAAAGGAGGAACGAAAATAGGAACTAGAAGGGTTTTTGGGAGAGACAAGTATTGCGAAACTTGTTGGTCTGTCTCTAGAGAGAGAAATATTGTAGAGAATGGCCTCTCTTACTTGGTGCAAATGAATACCAAAGCGAGGTATTTATAGGCAAGCAAGACCATGTGCATGGCACATGGTCCGTAGTGGCTGATCAGTTCCGCAATTCTCCCTTATAGACCCAACTAGGCCACGTGTAACCCAACTATTGGACCACGTGGCGAACTTCCTATTCTAGCCTCCAATCCACTGCTCCTCGGCGATCCCGATAAGAGGAAAAGACTTCCCCCGACCTTGTCTAATCGCGGGAAGTACTTAGAGGATAACAGCCCGCACATTGCGGGAGAGAAAGACGTATCCGCGGGAGACGATCTACTTGTCTGCGGGAGTCGATCCGCTGTCTTGCGAGAGTCGATTCGCGGGACGAAGACGCGTCTGCGGGAGACGATCTGTTTGTCTGCGGGAGTCGATCCGCTGTCTTGCGGGAGTCGATCCGCGGGACGAAGACGCGTCTGCGGGAGACGATCTGCTGTCTGCGGGAGATATATTTGCGGGACAGAAACCTGTCTGCGGGAAAAGGGGCAACATGCGTGAGGCTTGTGCGCAGAACACGTATACCCTACAGATCGATAAGGGAACATGAAATGTAAATGCTTCAGACGGGGATAAATATGAAGGCAAAATGGAAATAAACCTGTACACAATCAATCCATATAATTGATATAAACTTGTTCGCTTGGGATTACCATCCACTAAGTAAAACTCAATAAGCTCTCATTGAAAGAACTAACCCACATTGTCTTTGTCAGATTTCTGATATCTTTGGTGGAGCTCCATGTCTTCATTTCTTATCTACCAATAACAAACACATCCTCTTCCTCTATGAAATTCCTCTTCCTTCCAAAATATCCCCATCGCTTCAGAATGATTTCATTTCGTATAATTCCCAAAAAACTTACCCCAGAACGCTCCGGATCAAATTTACATAGCATAGTCCAACAAGACTTGGGGTGCTTGTATTCCTTCATCACCCAAATGTAAAAAATCTTGTAACTAAGTTGAAAAGAAGCATCCTGCTAAGTATTTAACACCGCTAGAGAATCCTTGTACATAAAGAGGGTATGGCTGTTTTTCCGGTGATGATGATGATCACTTGTATTAGGAATCATCATTTCTTTGAATACTTCATCTTCCATATCAAATGATATTATCCTAGCTTCACTAATTTTTCTATTAATACTCTTCTGGGCGAGCCAAAAGTAAGCCCCTCCGTGGAAACAACCAGCATACACTCCAAACTGCTGCTCATTAGCTCCTATTTCATCTTCCTCCGTGAATTTGAATTCAACGAGTAAATCTCGACATTCTCTTGTTTGCAAGGTCTATCTGTAAAGCTAATAACCTTGTAATCATTAGTTTGGTCGTGATAACCGAATCCAAAACATTCCCTGGTGATATCCCCAAAAATTACTCGGTTGCAAATGATCTTGTTGATTCTCAAGGCTGGATTCCATAAAATAATATGATATTCGGTGGCATAAACACAAGGCTGGGGATTAAAGATAGTGCCAAAAACACAAACTATGCCATTACAACAGCCAACCACATTTAGTTGGTGGTATGGTTTTCTTCTAGTGTCGTTCAAGGAACGGGGACTGCTGCTTTGAATAACTATCTGTAATCACGATTTGGTTTTCATGGTGATACTCTATGAGAAGGAGATTATTATTTTTCTTCTGAATCTGATTATGCATATTAATGAAAAAAGGATCGGAGATGAGGGAGTACCATGATTTTCCAACTGCTCTGAATCTGATTAGGGTTTTAACTGGTAGCCTCGTCAATATGTTTGATTCCACAATATCACTAGGCAGATTTACCTTTGCCTTCGTCAATTGTTTCTTCACCATTGTTTCTACGGATCTGCTTTGTTTCTGTTTAACCAAGAAGATGAAAGCCGCCAACTATAAGGATAATATATTATAATATTGAGAGAGATGAATACGAGGTAGAGAAAAATAATTATGAAACAATCAATTTTATTATGATTTAGAGATACATATTTATAGGGTTTATAGGGTTTACAATGAGAGGAGATCTTCTCCTTGGAGATCTTCTCCTAGAAGTTTAGATATATACAAATATTATCTTTCTAATCTATACAAAGCTTGAGCTTGAGTTTTCTAAACTATATGATATATAATATAATATTTTAATATTATATATATATATATATATATATATATATATATATATATATATATATATATATAATGTACAAGTCTTTAAAGAAGTAGAGACTCCTTTAATAATTATTTATTTTCTTCCTAATGTATATTACATTTGGTGATTGGCCATTTTAGGCCTAGGCCAGTGGGAATTAAATACCAAAATAACATTCAACAAAACATATGTACCATAATAGCATTCTTTTGGGGTTTCGGGTTTGGCAAAACCGGAATTAAGTTTAAAGCCGGTATTGTCACTATCGGCTATACATTTTTTTTTAAAATTGATTAATCTTTTTTTTAAAAAAAATAAAAAATGTGAAGCCAGTATAGATAAAATCGGGATTGAATTTAAAGCTAAATTCGGGTTTGTCAATACCGGATTTAAACTTTTTTTTTTTAAATTAAACAGATTAATCGTTATTTATAAAAATAAAAAATGTGGAGCTGGAAGTGGCAATACCGGGAATGAATTTAAATTCAAAGCCGGTATTGTCATAATCGGCTTTTAAGTTAATTTTTTTTTTCTTAAACTAAACTGTTTCACGAGTGGGTGAGAGAAAAAGTGAAGAAAGAAAAATAAAAGAAAGAGAGAAGTGCTGGAAAGAGGAGTAAGAGAAAGAAGAAGAAATATATAAAGAAGAAATAGAGGAGAGGTTTTGAAAAGAGAAGTAGAAGGAAGAGAAAGAGAAAGAAGATATAAAGAAGGAGAGAAAGAAATATCTTTTTAATTGTAATTTAATTTTTCTTCTTTCTTTTTCTTTGCTTGTATACAATTTTTTTATAATTTATTGTTAAAATTATTATGATTTGTTGTTAAAAATTATTATGAAGAAATAGGGAAGAACAAAGAGAGTTGTTGATATAAATATTTAAGGATTGCTTGTATATATTTTTATGATATGAAGAAATAGGGAAGAACAAAAAGAGTTCTTATTATAAATATTTAAGAATTGCTTGTATATATATTTTTGATTTATTGTTAAAATTATTATTATTTATGAGTTCAATTGTTGAATATTAAGAAATTAATCATTATAAATAGTATTCGTGTGTTTCAATTGATTTTGTTTTTGTTTTTTAGAAATATGACAATAGGATTTGTGTGTTTCAGATGAATCAACAAGAAGTCGGTATGTTTGTTCATCTCGGACCAATAGACTCGTCTGTATTAATCAGACAGTCATCACATCGATCAGAAAATATTTGGAATGGAGAAGAGTCCCAAATTTTGATGTAGACATGGTACACAACTTCCTGAAAAAATGGATTTTAGGATTGAAACGAAACTTAATAATCTAGGTTTTTTTGGGGTATATATATTAGGTCATATTTAACACGACTGGTGTTTGATTGAGGCTTTGATTGAGAGATGGCGTTCGGAGACGCATACTTTTCATATACCTATACCTGTAGGTGAGATGACAATCACCCTTCATGATGTTGCTAGCTTATGTGGCCTTCTCGTAGAAGGACATCCTGTGATTGGTACAGAAACTCATGACACCTGCGCAATGGAAATAATTATGCGTAGACATACTTAATTTTGAACCATCTGACTCGGACCTTAAATGTGGGAGTATAAAAGTGAAATCGATTTTTGAAAATTTCACTTATAATGACTTTGAGAATCACCCCGGGAACACCACCGATGAGCTGGTTACCTTGTACACTCGAGCATATATTTTTCTATGTTTGGGGTCATATCTTTTAGCTGATTCATCTTCACATATAATTGTAAACTACTCAACCTACCAAACTGAGCAGAAACATCAAACATGACTTCTATATCCATATCATTGTCAATTACAAATGGAATGTAATTTGCAACCCCGAGAGCGACAAGATGAGGATATCTACAAGTAATTTGCAACTGAACATTAGCTCGATTTACCTCAATTTTCTTAGCTAACTTCCTAATCAACTTCTTGTAACTCCACCGTGTTTTAGCCCTAAGTGCACATTTTGGTCCCCTTTCAAAATGTTCACCTTCAAACGGGTGTTCATCACCTCCTCCCCAATAATACATGAAAGCAAGTGAGATTTCAGTCATATTTATTCCTAAAAATTGAAAAAAATAATTATCAAAAACCTAATTTAACAACAAATCATAATAATTTTAACAATAAATTATAAAAAATTGTATACAAGCAAAGAAAAAGAAAGAGGAAATATTAACTTACAATTAAGAAGAAGATATTTCGTCCTCTTCCTCTCCTTCTTCTTCTCTATTTCTTCTCTATTTCTTCTTTCTCCTTCCCATTCTCTTTCCAAAACCTCTCCCTCACTATTTCTTCTTCTTTCTCTATTTCTTCTTCTTTCTCCTACTCTTTCCAGCACTTCTTTCTTTTATTTTCCTTTCTTCACTTTTTCTCTCACCCACCCGTGAAGTCACCCTATCAGTTTAGTTTAAGAAAAAAGAAAATTAACTTAAAGCCGGTTTTGCCACTACCGACTCCACATTTTTCTATTTTTCTATTTTTATAAATAACGATTAATCTGTTTAAAAAAATAAAAGTTTAAATCCGGTATTGACAAACCCGGACTTAGCTTTAAATTCAATCCCGATTTTGTCAATATCGGCTTCACATTTTTTATTTTAAAAAAAGATTAATCAGTTTAAAAAAAAATGTAGAGCCGGTAGTGGCAATACCAGCTTTAAACTTAATTCTGGTTTTGCCAAACCAGGAACTACAAAAGAATGCTATTATGGTACATAAGTTTTGTTGAATGTTATTTTGGTATTTAATTTTTTAAAAAGCAATATATTGGGAAAAAAATCGAGGAAGTCTTATCATTTTTCTCACAAAACAAATTCAATCCATCTTGTTTCTTCTTTCATGCTAAAATCATCAAAATATTTCCAAGAGCAAAGTTTGTGATTACATCGCAAGAGTTGAAGGTAATCTTATTGTTTTAAGTATTTAATTGTTTACTCGCTAGTTAAATATTGTGTTAAGTAGTTAATTTTGTTTAATCTTCATAAATTTCAAAAATTAAAAAAAAATTACTTTTATTTCGAAAATTACAAAAAAATTATAATTGTTTACTTTTATTGTTAGTAAATTATTGCCAAAATTATTGCTAGGTAATTTATATTGCTAGTTATCATGGAAGATATAATTAATGATATATTTACATACCTCCCACTATGGGTGTGCTCGGTCCGGTTTGGTTCGGTTTTAGGTTAAAATCGAAATCGAACCGAAATATATCGGTTTTTGTATTTTAAAATCATTAAGCTTCGGTTTTATTCGGTTTCGGTTTTATTCGGTTTCGATTTGGTGTCGGTTTGGTTTGGTGTCGTTCGGTTTCGACAAGATGAGAAGAACATGCATATATTGATGGTTGGATTATGATAGTTACATTCAGCAAGATGAAATTTATTAATCCCTCATTAACAAAGCAAGATGAGAAGATGCAATACTAAAATACTTAAGATTTTCATGACAAATTTAAGTGTTCCACCTGCCACTACAAATAACAGTTAAACTACCGTAAGCATAATTTTAACTCCAAAGCAAGATGAAATTTATATATATATATATATATATATATATATATATATATTAAAATGACACGTCGTTTTAATAATATTGGTTCGGTTCAATTTTATCGGCTCGATTTTTCATTTGAAACCAAAACCGAAACCGAAAGTTTCGGTTTTTAAATGGTTAAAACCATTAACATTTCGGTTTTGTCGGTTTCAGTTTTTTCGGTTCGATTTTCTCGGTTTCGGTCCGATTTTTTCTGTTTTCCGATTTTGTTGCACAGCCCTACCCCCACCACAAAATCAAACTCAAAATCAAAATGTATCTATTCCAGCCCGCCACTCATTAGATAATTTTCTTTTGCACCGTAATGATCAAATTATGTTTGATCTAATTAATCAATTCTTGAACCCAATCAACACCCCTCCATTTTGCGGCTATACTCCGGATTCGACCCCGGATTGGATGAATGAGTCCAACACAAACTATACATCTAGAACCTATCATCACATAAAAGACATATACGAGGGTAGGGAGGGGGATGACGATGACGATGTACAAGTCACCCACGAAACTCGCACAATTCCAAATACACCTACTACCGATGTTGCCTCGGGTAGTGCACCTAGTGGGGGAAGGGGTAAGGGTAAGGGTAAGGTAAAGACACAAACTAGAGTGTCCAAATATGCCTATTTATATGATTTAGTAATTATTGACGGTGAAATAAAGGCCAAATGCAAGAGGTGCTCAAAATTTTTAAACCCGACGGGTGCACATGGTACCTACCATATAAAGAGGCACATGGTTAACACATGATAAGGAAGCCGCTAAAGGTATAGATGGTACCGTGCAAACGTAACTAAATAACGATGTTACTAGTGAGTTGTCGATTGCCTCTTTCACTTTCGGATGATGAGAGACTCACTCGCTATTCTAGAGGCCCGTGCAAACGTAACTAAATAACGATATTACTAGTGAGTTGTCGATTGCCTCTTTCACTTTCGGATGATGAGAGACTCACTCACTATTCTAGAGGCCTCAACCCGTCATACCAACCAATGAGCCGCCAAACTGTTACTAGGCTTATAAAGATGCTCTTCCAAACTCGTCAACTTCAACTAGCGAGTGACCTCTAAAATTTTAAGGGTAGTGTTTGCTTGACTACCGATGCTTGGAAGGCCACTCCAAGCTCTAGTTCTGAAACCTTTACTTGTATAACCGCTCATTGGATTGATGCGGAGTGGATGTTGCAAAAGAGGGTGCTTTCCTTTAGAACAATGCCCTATCCCCACACGGCTTTGCAATGTACAAGTCACATTAAGGATGTATTGAGTGAGTATGTTATCACCAACAAAATTTTAACAATATCCTTTGATAATGCGACTTACAATACCCTCACCGCCACAATGTTGATCCAAGTTCTTAATCCTCCCATAGATAGCGCTTTGTTTCATGTTAGGTGTGCATGCCACATTGTTAATCTATGTGTCCAAGACTTGATCCACTCACTAAAGCCCGTCACCAATAGCATCAACGCGGCTTCCCATGGTATCAAAAATTCTGGCCCAAGGTTGAAAATTTATGCTGATTTATGCGCCGCTTATAACATGAAATACAAGAAACCTCAAGTGGCCGAGGATATTAAGTGGAACTCAACATATAAAATGTTGAAGAGAGCTGACGAATATAAGGTGGTCCTCACGAAATACTTTTCTAGTAAACAAATGGACTACAAAATTAGTGAGTATGATTGGTCGATAGCTACCGACCTATTAAATTTACTTAAACCTTGGTGGAGGGCAACCAAGATTTTTTCGGGAATTTATTATCTCAACTCCCATCTTTTGTGCCGTGAAATAAATGTCATAAGTGAAGTTATAAGGCATTTTAGATCAAATGCCTTGTTTGGAGGTGTCGTTTTGAAAATGGAAGAGAAATTCACAAAATATTATGAACATTTTCCCGTAGTTTCCCAATTAGCGACCATAATGGATCCTAGGATTAAGTTCTCATTAGGTGACTTGTTTGATGAATTTTATGAGAACACGAGGCCCGACCTTGACCCAAATGTCGTAAACACTTTGTCCAAGAGCAAACTTAGGAAAATTCACACAATCCTATATCGTTTGTTCGACCACTATTGTAGAACACCAAAGGGACCAAGCACAACATCCAAAAGAAAGGGGAGTGGAACAGCAAAAATGGTAAAAAAAGGATGGGGTTTCATGACAAAAAGAAAAACTTCATCCTCATCTAGTAGTGGTTCTCAAAGTGGTGTAGATGAATTATACCAATACCTTGAAAGCCCATATTACCCCTTAAATGGTGAAAGTTTTGAAAACTTGAATGTCACACAGTGGTGAAAATTGCATGCTGATATTTATCCTATTCTTTCGGTGATGACACGTGATCTACTTACCCCTCCGGTGTCCACGGTAGCATCGGAGGCTGCTTTTAGTGCTGCAAGAAGAGTGGTGACGTCAAAGCGAAATCAACTCAGACCCGCTCTTATCGAGAGATTTATTTGTCTTGCGGATTGGAATGACGCGAATTTGAGAAAACAAGGCACATTCCGGGATCTTGAAGACGATGATTATGAAAGCGGCGAAGAAGACAATCTCAATGAGGAGTTTTTGCGAGAAGGATATTAGAAGAAGAATTCAACAAATTCAAAGACTTTGAAGATTTGAAAACCATAATTTGAAGATTTGAACTCATTTATTTTCAAGACTTTGTTAAATTTGAAGACCATAATTACTTTGAAGATTTGAAGACTAATTTGAAGATTTGAAGACTTTTTGTTTTAAGACTAGGTAATTTTAAATTGTATTATTTGAAGACAATGAAATTTTCCCCCAAAAAAATATAAAATAAATATTTATAGAGTTTCTATTATTAAATTGATTACATTATTACCTCATTTTCTTTTATATACTTTCATTTGTTTAGTTTTTTTTTTTTTTTTTTTATCATTTATTATATACCTATTTGTAAAAAGAGGCTTTGACCAATAAACCCCTCAGATAAATGAAAGCGATCAATAAAATCAGACATTTTTGTAACTCGCCAATAAGTCTCTGTATTTTTGCTAGACTAGAATACCCTTTGCCACACTCACACGCGCCACACCCACACGTCCCTGTACTTTCTTTCTCTCTCCTTTTCTCTCTTTTTTTTTTTCTCGTAAAATTTTAAAATGCAATATCTCAAAATCTAAAAGTCGAAAAAATAATCTGAAACCACTGTTTTAATCACATCGCCAAGACAAATCAAACAAGTTTACTTATCATATATTTCAAAATTTATAAATAAAAAAAATTATTTTTCACTTGTAACAATCTGAGAAAATCATTTATAATTTGTTCACACCTGAGTATAACTGTATAATGGTTTTCACATTTATAAACTGAGAATTCTATTTCACAGTTTTGATGAGTATAACTGTATAATGATTATCACATTTATAACTGAGAATTCTATTTCACAGTTTTGATGAGTTAATGGTTTTCACATTTATAGATTGAGAATTCTATTTCACAGTTTTGATGAGTATAACTGTATAATGATTTTCACATTTATAACTGTATAATGGTTTTCCCTTATCTCTCTCCCCTCTTCCCAACACACACCCAAACATATGATTCTTGCCTCCTAGAAAAGCTTTTAGAGGGAAAATTATACCCAATAGAAACCCATACATATCAAAATCAATTCCCTTCATGTACACAAAACTACAACACAAAGTAGTGCTTAAAGCATAACCCAACAAAATTGAGTAAACCTGATTCACTTCAAAACCATACTTGCCAAAAGTGAATTAAAACAGAAGGGTTTAGAGCATAAAAAGTGAAGATAAAAACCAACCCTTTTTTTCTGTTACAGAATCTCAGATGGGTAATAAATAATTCGAACAACAAATTGAAACAAGAAATTGCTCAAAATTGAAAATTGTAGAAGAACCCACCTGCATATAATCAAAATAAACATAAGATACATATGTTTTATGTTTTTGTATGCACATATACGAGGAGAGAGAGGATATTAGAAAGAGAAAGGGAGAGTTTTATGAGGCGGCCATAAACAGAATCTAGGATTATGAAGCAAGGAATCACTTGGGCTTTTGAGGATGAAGAAGATTCGGAGATTGATTGAATCCATCGATTGAATTGAATCACTTGAAGTTTTGAAGATGAAGATGATTCGGAGATTGATGAAGACGACGATCACCATCAAAATCGTTCTTCGTTGTAGCCGAACGAAATTGTGATTAGAGAGAGAAGGGGAGTTGCGCATAGAGAGAGAAAGAAGGGCAGTTTGGACATTTAAATTGTTATAAACAGGGTGAGGGACTCTACGGTCTTTTGATTTCAACTCTTTGATACTAAGGTAGAATTCGAAATGTACTGTTTTTATTGGTAAATTCCACCATATCTAAGGGTCTTATTGGTAAAAATCCCTTGTAAAAAATATCAGTAATAAAAAAAGTCTAAAATATTATTTTCTAGTCAATTAAAAATTAAAAAAAAAATAAAAAATATAAATGATAGCCCGTCCCTCTTTTCTTTTATGTACTTTAATTTTTTTAGTTTTTTTTCTATCTTTTTTTATATACTTATTTGTAAAATATCAGTAATAAAAAAGTCTAAAATATTATTTTCTAGTCAATAAAAAATTAATAATAAAATAAAAAAATATAAATGATAGTCCGTCCCTCTTTTCTTTTATATACTTTCATTTGTTTAGTTTTTTCCTATCTTTTATTATATACCTATTTGTAAAAAAATTCAGTAATAAAAAAGTCTAAAATATTATTTTCTAGTCAATAAAAAAATAATAAAAAAAATAAAAATAAATAAAGGATAGTCTATCCCTCTTTTCTTTTACATACTTTCATTTGTTTAGTTTTTTTCTATCTTTTTTTATATACCTTTTTGTAAAATATATCATTAATGAAAAAAAGTCTAAAATATTATTTCCTAGTCAATAAAAGATTTAAAAAATAAAATAAAAATAAAGGGTAGTCCGTCCCTCTTTTCTTTTATATACTTTCATTTGTTTAATTATTTTCTATCTTTTTTTATATAAAAACAACTAATTTTCTTATGTCTAAGTGATTTTATATTTTAAAAAATATCTTATTAAATACTAAATTATTTTTTATTTTTTTCATATTTTTTATCTTTTTTTTTCTGATTTAAAAAAAAATAGAAAACCTGTTTGGCCCGTGGATCTTCAGATTCGGGCCAAGCGGGGGGGCTTGGGCATAAAAAATGGGACGGGCCTAGCCGGTTTTAAGCCCGTTTCATCAAACGGGCTCACGGGCTTCAACCCGTCCCACCCGCGGGTTGGTCCGTACGGACCGAACCGGGACAGGCCGGCCCGTTTGGCTATCACCAATCACATTATTACAAAAATTAGCAATATCTTCTATTTTGATTCTCTCTAACTCACTTCCTTAATTGATTAGATGGATTAAAAGAAGGGCCACTTCCTCCAAGGCCCCTTTGGCGAGATTTAAACCTAATGCAAGACACATCTCGCCCTCTTATAATTATAACTGATTTGTAAGACTACTTCATCTCTTATAAGTGACTTATAAGACTAATTTGTCTCTTAGATTGACTTATAAGACAATTTTTACAAAAAAAAAAATTAAAAATTTCAATAATAACAACGAATTAATCTCATAATTTACACATTAAGACTCTTATAGCTGAATTATAGACCAACTTGCCTCTTATAACTACTTCGACACTTATAATTGTCTTATAAATGACTCATAAGACTATTTCATCCCTTATAATTCAGTTATGAGACAATTTTTTAACCAAAAAAATCAAAATTTCAATAATAACTTGGTCTCATAATTTACATAAAATCTGGGGAGAAACGCGTTTCTCCATAATTTATGGAGAAACGGGGCCCGACTTGTCGCGCGACAATGCAGGCCAGAACACGTTTCTCCATAAGTATGGCACGACTCTTTTTTCTGGATATCCGTCCCAAGGCTTCTGGATATCCAGAACCTTATGAAAGTGATATCCAGAATCAGAAATTTGGCCTTGGCCTTTGCCCCAAATCTTTTTTTCTGGATATCCTTTCCAAAGCTTTTGGATATCAATATTCAATGTTCTGGATATCCAGAACCTTATGAAAGTGATATCCAGAATCATAAATTTGGTCTTGGCCTTGGATTTGGCTTCAAATCTTTTTTTTTTCTGGATATCCGTCCCAAGGCTTCTCGATATCAATATTCAATGTTCTGGATATCCAGAACCTTATGAAAGTGATATCCAGAAATTTAGAATTTGGCCTTGGTCCCAATTTTTTTTTCTGGATATCCATCCCAAAGCTTCTGGATATCCAGAACACGTTTCTCCATAAGTTATGGAATAAGTTATGGAGAAACGTGTTTCTCCAGAGATCGACTCCATAATTTATACATTACAACTCTTATAAGTGACTTATAAGATTACTCCGTCTCTTATAATTGACTTATAAGACAATTTTTTCAACCAAAAAAATCAAAATTTTCAATAACAACAACGAATTAATCTCATAATTTACACATTAAAACTCTTATAGCTGAATTAAATTCTTATAGATGAATTATAAGATCAACTTGCCTCTTATAACTACTTTGTCTCTTATAATTGACTTTATAAGACAATTTTTTTCAACAAAAAAATCAACAATTTCAATAACAACGATGTTTTAATCTCATAATTTACACATTACAACTGTTAAAGCTTAATTATAAATGACTTATAAAGCTATTTCATCTCTTATAAGTAACTTATAAGAAAATATCAGACATGAAAATCTCAAGAAACACAAAACCCAAGCATGAACCACCTTGAACATGTTATATCTCTGAATGATTTTTGCTTGAATTACTCTTTAAGTTGCCTTCCAAATCTGTCTTTAGGTTCGAGTGCCTATCCAAATAATTCATAACCCACATCTCGGAGCCATCCTTCATTTGGGACTACATCTCTCAAGCTTCATCCAAACCTCTTCCCTGGACATTCGTTGCCCGAGACATGCTCCCAGCAGCTCAAGCTGATCAGCAGCCTTGTGGAGAGAAGTTTGACCTCTTTGAAAGAAATTTATTGGATTCAACCCTCGACTGACTCACTACCTTCTATTTCTAATCTTGTTAGTCCTTGTCCTTTCATGAAAAGTTGCAAAGTTGAAGTTATAAAAAATAATAAAACATTGAATTTAGTAGGCACACCTACTTACATTGCAATTTAACCCCTGTTGTAAATACTTGGTACAAAATTTTAATAGGCCCTCTTAACCAATTTCAATTTGGTTATTTTAGTATTTTCATAATGTAGGAGTGTTTGAGCCTAACCTAATTTTGAAACTAACATATACTAAGGAGTTTGCGCTTGCCTATATGGGTTGTATTATCATGTTTGTGAGGAGTGTTCATTATGCCCTTGGAAGGAAGGAACTGCATTGAATTACCCCTGTATACCATGCATCCTAGATTAGTTTTTACTATATATTAAAAAAAAATAGAAAGAGAAAATTGGTTTTTCTTCTTTTCAAAGAAGCAACTGAATGTAATATGGCTCTTTTGGCTTTAAAAAAAAAAATAGAAGCAACTGAATGTATTTTGCCTAATTAAAATTGAATTACCCCACTTTCTCTTTCCTACCTCACTTTTCATACTCACAACACTTACTCCACTATACACTTTTCTTAATTTTTTGTGCAAAACTCATTTTGTGCCTTTTGTAATGGGACAGGGGGAGTATATTGAGTCTATTTATATACTTTACTTATTTTTTTTGTGCAAAAGTATAATTTTATAACTTTATTTCTGAATAAGATAATAATTTTAATGAAATTTAGCTAAGATATAATTTATACGTAATTAAGTAAAACACTAACATTAATGCTTGTAAATTTTTATAAATGAAGTCAATTCACTCCTTTTTTTTTCAATTTTTCTTGCCATGTCTGATTGAAAAATCGGGTGTCGGATACGGATTTCATACCCATATCGATGTCTTGTCGTGTTTGTACACGGGTATTTCAACATATTTGATGAGTCCGAGTAACATAGACTATGTGCTTGATGCATGTTGTTGGTGATCTTATACCTTGGAATACTATTTATTCTCTTCATGATTACAAGTCACGCGGATGATTTCCATGTACTCAAATATTTATATATGGATGCTTTATTTCAATTTATTTGTTGGTTCCTTCTATAACTTATTTATGTCAAATTGTGCTGCAATGGTTCTCTCTAGGTGAGTGGTTTGTTGGAAGCACACACATCAGTGGCGAGCTCCATGGAGAGAAAGAGGGGTAGCTGTCTTCCTTTAATTTTGAAAAATGTCAATTTTCTCCATTGTAAATTGAGAATGTGATATTTAACCCTTTAAATTTAAATCATGGTTTTTATCAATTTTGCTTCGTTCAGTACCAAAAGAATTGCACTACATAATATTTTAGCCTCAATTTATATCAAATTTATACTTCATCATGTAATACTTACCCTTGTAAAATATTTGCCCCCTTTAGTGATATTGGAAAATAGAGAAGAAAGAAGGGAATACAGGTGAAACTAGAAAAAGGATAAATACTCAGAAAACACTTTGAAATCCATCAAATGTTATGAGCAAGCAAAGAAGAAATCCAACTTCTATCATTTGCAAAAGGCTCAAAAATACATTCATGATCTGAGTTTTACCCTCACAAGATGGGTTTATATGTTTGAAAAAAATTGTCATTAATTTGAATAAGAAATTGATTTTTTGCTGAAATGAAATCCAAGGTATGACCTTTGGATTTGTGTATCTTTAACTTCATATTTCAATTTCATAAAGGAATTTAGTAACCATAATTTGGGTTGGTTGTTACAAGTATAAAATGGGTTAATTGTTGTATTGAATATCTCTTATTTTTGGAGTGAATTATCTCATAAAGGTAGAGAGTATGTAACCACCAAAGTCATAATTTGAGAGGTTAATTATTCAAGATTAATTTCAATTAATAATTACTTTCATACATGTTTATATTAGTATTTTTGTTTCATTTCATGGCTAGAGAAAAATAGATAGAAGAAGATAATAGGAGATTCTTAAGATGTATGCTATAGAGATAGAATCTCTTTTGTTTGTATTCTTAAAATTCTAGAACCTAGAAAATTTTCTTTTGGTCTCCTTCTTTGAAGTTTTAGTTGGTGATATTGTTTAAGCATACGTTCAATTCGCCGGGAGGCTCAAGTGCGGAGTTGCACCCAGTCCGTTTGTTCTATTATTCTGGGAGACTAACGCCCGTGAAAGCATCGAGCACTCTTAGAGGGGAACAAATTAGTCTTAAGGAAAGTGTATAACATGACTCGGATACAAGTGAATTAAGACGACTTACATACGGTTTTCTCTTTTCATTTTAATGGTTTTGTTTAGTTTGTAACGTTTCATTTAAGTCTTTACGTCTGTTAAACTGAAGGAAGAAACTGAAGCCAAATATTAGTAGTATAGTGGCAAAATTGATAAAAATAAAGTATAATAATAAAGGTAAAGGTAAACCCATAAAATAGATTGTCAAATTTAATAGTTTACCTTTTCCCAACAATAGAACAAGGAATAGACCCAAAGACCCAAAAGTTAATACGTGACAAAATACGTGACAAATTGACTGTTGTTGCTAGCTTGACTTGAAAAGAATGAAGTTATTCTCCTTGAGCATATGTGAAAACATCAAAACTAAATCTTGAGATAGAAAGAAGAAACTCAAATGATTCAATATATGATCAATCTTAACTAGCTAGAATGGACAATACTCGTTGCTAGATGATCATTTCACGACTACATTGTATGCAACAGATAACGTTTGATCAGTAGCAAAATTTGAACCTTTTATATTTTTAATTTAGGAAAGCCATGCAAATATTAATTTGTTGCCGATACATATGTATACTCCCTCCGTCCCACTATACTAGACACCCAAGGGGTGGGTTCAAAAACCAAGAAAAAAGAATAAAATAAAATAAAATGTGTGGTAGAAAATGAAGAGAGAGAATGAGTGGGGTAAATAGTAGTGTTGGTTGAATAAATGTGTGGTAGAAAATGAAGAGAGAGAATGAGTGGTGGGATAGAGTGAATATAAAAATATAAAAATTTGGTTATTTTTGGAAGGTGTCAAGTATAGTGGGACGGCCCAAAATGGAAAGAAGTGTCAAGTATAGTGGGACGGAGGGAGTATATTTCAGCAGGAGCCTAGATCAAATTGATATTTGCTTTAACAAAAAAGAAATGGCAGCCTAATTGTCTTCCTATGGGAGGTAAATACCTAAACTGAAATACATGACCACGCATTTCCCACACAGACAACGCCAAATTATCTACTCTTTTTCTGACTTTACATTTTTTGATACGTATTTTGGTTCTTTTTTACCTTTTTTCACTTCAGCGATCACTCTTCTCATAGATTAAATGGTTAGGTTAGGTTAGGTTACAATGACTTTTGGGCTAGATCATGAGCCCAGATCACAAGCCACCCATAAATCTAGCAGCAACAGTTCCAAATCCCAAGTAACATATGTTCAAATTTGATTGATAATATATGACCCGGTTGTGTGAAATTTTAATATAGCTAATTTATGCATATACTATACTTTATAAAAAAAATCAGGATCGAGGCCTGATAAAATTTGGGTTCTCTAATACAGCCACTGTTCTGATTTGGCCCGAATCCCCCTGTCCACCCCTTTTCCACCCTACAACAGATCATGGCCTCGTTGGGCTCGTTCCCTGATACCAAACCAAAGAAAAGACTAGCCACACTAGCTGGGCTGCTCTCTTGAGTAAACAACTAAGCACCTTGACTAAAATACTCCCTCCGTCCCACAATAATTCGTAAAAAAAAAAAAGATTCTTTTTGGGCATTTCACAATAATCAGCACTTTTCCAAAATGAAAATGGGATTCACTTCTCTCTACTCACAACACTTTTCAAATTTACTATTCTCTTCACTCATTCTCTCTCCTATTTTACTTTTACACTCACAACACATTACCTTTATCACCTTTTACCTTAATTTTCGCGCCAGCACAAAAAATGCGTAAAATTGTGAAACGGAGGGAGTAGCTGGCCAACGATCTTGCTTCCTGGTACGTAGCACAAAATATCTTTCCTACTGACACGATCTTACAATGTTGGAACGTTAACGGCATCATATAAATTACAATCAAGCCCAAATTCAATTGTAAAGCCCTGTTTTTATTAATTACGGATCCGAGTAATTATTTTTTTTCATTTTTCAATATAATAAAGGCCCACTTCCTCTAAGGCCCCTTACTTATGTGAAATTTAAACACATTTTAAGAAAATATATTTTAATAATTCATCATACACCCCTCACTGTTAAAAAACAAATATATCCTTATTATTATAAGCAAAAATATTACTATAATTATTAGGCATTTTGAAATCTTGTCTGAAACTGTCATGATCTCCAAAACACTAACAACACTTGTTGTTGATACCATTAACTAACGTACTCACTATTACCAATATCTTTATTATTTAGTTGTAAATGCTTGGACATTAATATACTGAAACCAACGTAAAAGTACACTAACAACACAGTATTATATCCTTTCTAGAAATATCCTTTGAATGGGTGGGGTGGGGTGGGGTGGGGTGGGGTGGGGGGGGGGGGTTAACTTGATTTTACGAAATCTGCTTCCCTCCCTGTCTCAAAAAAAAAAATCAAAAAAAATCAAAAATTTCAACCAAAAAAAAAATCAAAAATTTTCACATTTACAACACTTATAAGTTCTCTTATAATTGACTTATAAATGAAAATTTTCAACAAAAAAAATAAAAAATTTCAATAATAACAACGAATTACTCTCATAATTTATACATTTACAACTCTTATAATTATAAGACTACTTTGTCTTTTATAATTGACATATAAGACAATTTTTTCAACAAAAAAAATCAAAAATTTCAATAATAACAACGAATTACTCTCATAATAACAACAAATTACTCTTATAATTGACTTATAAGACAATTAACTTATAAGACTACTTTAAAAAGTCTTATAAGTAACATATAAGACTTTTTAAAAAAGTCTTTATATAAGTAACATATAAGACTTTTTAATAAGTCTTATAAGTAACATATAAGACTTTTTAAAAAGTCTTATAAGTTAGTTATAAGACCTATTTGAACATTGGGAACTGTGTTGTAAAAAAGTCTTATAAGTAATAACTTAAAAGATTTTTTAATAAGTCTTATAAGTAACATATAAGACTTTTTAAAAAGTCTTATAAGTTAGTTATAAGACCTATTTGAACATTGAGAACTGTGTTGTAAAAAAGTCTTATAAGTAGTAACTTATAAGACTTTTTTTAATAAGTCTTTTTACTTATAAGACTTATTAAAAAAGTCTTATAAGTTTCTTATAAGACTTATTATAACTTATAAGACTTTTTTAAAAAGTCTTTATATAAGTTACGTACAAGACTTAAAAAAAATCTTATAAGTTACTTATAAGACTTATTAAAAAGTCTTATAAGTTACTTATAAGACTTATTAATAAGTCTTATATGTAACATATAAGACTTATTAATAAGTCTTATAAGTAACTTATAAGATTTTTTTAATAAGTCTTATAAGTAACTTATATAAATTTAAAAGATAAAATGATCCCCACAGTACATAATTAATTAATCCACCTAGTATCTCTATATCAAATTAACAACACATTGTGTATAACATCCAACAACACAGCTTTGGAAAGAGAGAATAGATGTAAAATGAATATCTCAATCCACAAAAAAAAATAAAATAAAAAAATTAGTCTCGTCGATTTGAGGCAACTGCATGAGCATTGAGGAGCTTTATGTAGATATAATGGTTGTTCTCAAATGAAGAAACAACAAAATAATGAAAATAAAATGACCAAAGTTTTTTTTTGTATACGTGAGTGAGAAACGTAAACGAGTTGAGTTCAATAAGTGAGTTAATAAGAGCAGGATTCAAGTCTGAAAAACCTTCAAATTTGTATTTTTATCATTCACTGCTCACTTTTTCTCCATCCCATTGGTAGAAAATAATTGAAGAATGCTACTTAACAGATCCAAGCCCTGCGAGTTCATCTATTAAAAATGGGAAAGCTGATGAAGAAGGCAGCTCGTCAATGGAGTAGAAAGAAAGCTTTTAGTGGTGTGGTGAAGCTGAAGAAGACGAAGATGAAGACGCTCGCCGGAGAAGATGAAGAGGCTCGCCGGAGAAGATGTAGATTTAACCGGAATAATGTAGATCTGGCCGGAGATATTGTAGATTTAGCCTTTTATGATCATAGATTTGGTGAAATGGAGGCGGGTCAACCGAAATGCAGGCAAAATGGATGGAGATCCCGAAAAAAGGAGATCGCCGGTCGTCGGACGGAGATGATGAAGGCGCCGGAGAGAGTTTGGAGAAAGAGAGAAACTGTGTGTGTGTGTGTTTAGAGAGAGAGAACTGGAAGAGATAAAAAAATGGGTGGGGAAAGAAAATGACGGGATGGAGGATAGGAGGAGCTAGGGGTGTCGGGGGAATTTTAATATGAGAATAACTCTTTATTTGGAATTTAAAAAAAAGTTTTCTTTAAGAGGAAAAAAATCTGGGCAAAGGGGTCCTAGAGGAATTTTTCCTATAATAAATCTTTTAATTTTTGTACTTTTTTTCCGTCTGAAAGGGATTATTGCATGGTTATGATCGGTTATTTAGTTTGCTTAATATATATAAATTGGTAATTATTGTGTGGTTATGATCGGTTGTTTTAGTATTTTTTTTTTTCGTTTTTTTTAGGAAAAAGGACTGTTGGCTTAATTGTTAAAGAGCTCACATGGAGGTTTTTATTCTTAAAATAGTCGGTTCCCAACTCGCAGAATGATTCATGTCGGCTCTCAATTGCAATATGTTCGGCCGATGAGCTTTTGCTCAATTACATATATTATGTTGTACTCCCTCCGTTTCTTTACATAGTTTACAGTTACTTACTGTTTACACGTTTATTAAGAAGAGAGTATTATATTAAAAGTGTTGTGAGTGTGAAAGTAAAATAGGAGAGAGAATGAGTGGAGGGAATAGTAAATTATAATGGTGTTGTGAGTATTAAAATAATGTAGGAGAGAGAATGAGTGGAGGGAATAGTAAATTATAGTGGGATAGGGTTAATATTTTAATAATATAAAGTTTCAATTTTAGGAAAGAAACAAAGTGTGAAGTAAGTAAGTGGACATCCAAAATAGAAAGTGTGAAGTATGTAAATGGATGGAGAGAGTATTTGAAATATTATAATTTGGCAATAAAAAATAAAATAAAATAAAAATTGCCATGTTCAAGTTTGCATTATTTTAGTTTCATACTCTATTAACCTCCGTTCTGTCTTAAATCGAATTAGTGGTAAAACAAATACTCCCTCTGTCCCAGAACAATCTTCACACTTTCCCTTTTGGGCGTCCCAAAACTTACTTCACACATTTAAAACTTACCTAAAATGGAAAGGAATCTTTACTATTCCCTCAACTCATTCTCTCTCCTACATTATTTTAATACTCACAACACCATTATAATTTACTATTCTCTCCACTCATTCTCTCTCCTATTTTATTTTCACACTCACAACACTTTCAATATAATACTCCCTCCTTAAAACATGTGCAAACAGTGTATGTAAACATTGTTCTGGGACGGAGGGAGTATAACTTTAACCAATATTTAAATAAAAATAAAATGCATTTTATATTGTACCGACGCATTTCCCACACACAGTACATGTTCCGTTGACATCAATTATTGGCTCTTTCTCCTGACTACTCATTCCCCTTAGTAATATTTTGACAAGATAGCTGGACAACGGTCTTACTTGATGGTAGCAGTACAAAATATCTTATTTTCTTGTGGCACGATGGGACTTAGTCCTTACTGTGCATGGCGTGGCTCGTTTAAAGCTTCAGGAAATATTATGTGGATTATGTACCAACAACGTAAGCATGTTCATTAGCTTGTCCGTAAAATATCTATCCTCAACGTAAACATGTGGATTATGTACCAACAACTTAAATAAAATGTAGCTCAACAATGCCTCGTTTAAAATGACATATTTTTGTACTTTTGCCGTGCATTACAACAAAAAAACTGTCCGTGATAATATAATTGTGACGCGTTATTCACTATATTGTTCCAAACCTAATCAGATATTTTAGATATTCTTCGTTAAACTCCGTCTCTAGCCATCTAATTCTCATCCTAGTCCTAGATGAGCGAATCTTATAACTATTTCATCCTTTTTTGTCTAAAAGCGAAGCAAAAGGAACTAATAATAGTAATTTGGCAGCCAAACATAACGACAACTCCTGAGGTGATAAAATTTCATGCACATGACTTTGTCTTACTACTTTATACCAAACTCTAATTATTCTATACTTGAATCAACAAATGAAAACTATATATAATTAAGGTCACTAACACTTCAAACAAAAGCATCCATTTAGAAAACTAAATATGACAATGCTAAGAAGTAGTTATGGCATTATTAAGAAGTTACAAAAGAGTTTCAATATCTTAGCCCAAAAGCCTAAAGTGGCCAAAGATGTTAAGGAAGGACACTTTGCTGTTATCGCAGTTCATGAAGAAGATGAAGACGAGAGATTTATTGTTCCTTTGAGCTATCTAACACATCTGTCTTTTGTGATATTACTGGAGGGAGCTGCAGAAGAGTTTTATAGGTTTGTTCGTGAAGGCGCATTAACGATCCCTTGCAAGCCAATTGAGCTTCAAAGAATGCTGGAGGAGAGAGAGGATGGTGTTGGAATGAACTTGCTGGGGTTCTTGTAATGTAAAGCCATGGTAGAGAGCGATTACGTTTAATGTACCACATTTATTTATGTACACTCATTTAGTGAAGCTCTGTAATAATATTTTGAAATAAATAATAATATGGTGGTGAATTGCAAACTTAGTCATATAACCATGGTTCATGCACTCGAACAAGGGCGCCCTAATGGGATACTCAAATTTTACTTTTTGTACTTTCCGTTGTTGAAGCAATTATCTCACATTTGAAATTGAATAATCTTGTCTTCAATATATACAGATCATGAGATTCTCCTCCCATTGCCAATTGACTCGAAAGAATTTACTCTTTTGAGAAGAAAAATAAAATATGTTTTGAGTGATAGCTAAATTTAAAAAAAATGTATACTCCCTCCGTCCCCGCCGATTTAGAATTTTTTGCCATTTTGGGCGTCCCACCTGATAAAACAGAACTGGAGAGAGATATGAATTGAAGACATGTGTATTTCGTATTTCTCTTATGTCCATGTACAACCTAGGCAGTCAATATATACATATGAGTCTATCGCTAATTATGGAATAGATGAGAACAAATCAGAAGAAAATAAAACAGCGGATTATGTGAGATCCCGAATATCTGGTGATCCAAAATATCAATATCTTGATTTGAAATCAAGATATGCATGATTGGTGTCTTTCACTCCCCCTCAAGTTGGCGCATGGAGATTTCGAATGCCCAACTTGCCCACTAGAAATCGGAAACGATTGGTACCGAGAGCCTTTGTAAAAATGTCAGCAACCTGATTTGTCGTTGATATCTTGCAAGGAAGAATGTCTCTAGACTCAACTCTTTCACGAACGTCTGCACACCCATTTAGGACGGCAAAATGGAAAGCGAATCATTTATTCTCATCATTCTCTCTCCTACATTATTTTAATACTCACAACACCATTATAATTTACTATTCCCTCCACTCATTCTCTCTCCTATTTTTAAATTACACTCACAACATTTACCTTTTCCTTAATCCTTAATCATGAGTATATATTAATAACACCTCCGTTCCAAAATGAATTTCCAAAAAAATAAAAAATCAAATTTGTTCTTGATCAAATAGATCAAATGTAATTTCTATATTCCCTTCCCTTCTTCATGTAATGGTTTGAGTATGTGAGAATGGTTACTTCCATTCCACGTTTTCTCCTGGAATACAATAAAATGAAACCGGCATATGTACATTAATTTACTCAATCAGTGCACTCAATAAAATGAAACCGGCATATCGACAAAAAACTTGGTGACATTAAATATATGTATTTAGGCATGGATACATATTAGGAAACAGAAAAAGACTGTACCTAGGACTCCTCTTTATCATTAAACGAAAGAGGGGCCGGACCAATTTTCTTCAAATTAATATCTTGTAACACACTCCTACCTAGCTAATCGCCACTCATCAAGGACTACACCCTTTGTACCCTCTTCTTTCCAACTGCATACTAAAAAAAAAACAACACTTCTTCAAAATTTGTGCATACTTTTTTCAGAATTTGAAACTGTTGTAAACAGATTTATTGATACGCCACAACTATTGGTGGCAATTAAAAGGATATTTCAGAAATTAAAAGCAAAAAAAAAAACAAAACTTTTGCCACCCATAATTAAAAACTCAAATGTGTTTTCAATCTCTACCAACTGCAACAACGTAACAATAATTTTGTCACTCTCTTATAGGAATTTCTTGGATGTTCTATAAGAAATCGGCTTATTGGACTTGAAGAACGCATTGAGCAAGAGCTAAAGTCATAAAGCTTAAACCATTCCGTTGAGGAGAGAGAGTTTGAGTTTGAGTTTGAGCATTTTGAGAGTTTCTTTTGTTGTATGCTCATTCTGATTAGTTCTTGATCTATGATGAACACTTGTTATAGGAATCAATCCAGTCATTGTTTACTATCTATTGTAGATTTAGGGTCATTGTCTTCTGCCTTGTGCAGATTCGGATTGCATTCATTCATAAGTTTAGATCTAGAGTTTTAATGTTTTAGTATTTATTTTCCACTTTAGTTTACTTTTTTTTTTTTTATATTGTAATCGTTCAAGAGGTTTATAGAGTGAGTTTTTAACTGTGCAAGGTTACTCAACAGGTTTCAGCTTGTTGAGATCGTGAAAATTTTGTCTCAAGTTACTTCCCGCCAAATATTTATTCCGCTATGTTTTTTTGCTAAATGAGCAGTCAAATGAATTGAACGCATGTCCATAAGCTCATTTGATCTTTGATTCTGTTAAAACTAAATCTTTGAATTTTGATTTCTGAAAAGTTCGTTTGTTTTGTGACTTGCTTGATTTATCCTAACCACCAAAACCTTCACACTTTTAATTTATTGAGTTAAAAGGTCGGAGATGTATCATGAAGAGATTTAATGTAAGCAAACTTGGCCCTATAGCTATATAAGTCTGCCTCCATCTCCCATACCCCAAAATGATATTGTTCTAGTAAACAGAAATTTACCTCCTGTAAATCCTTATTTAGACAGTCTGAAATCACCTTAAGTGCTTTATTTGCTTTGGCGAGAAATAAAAGCTATCTAATTGTCTTCCTTGGAGTTGCATACCTGAGCTGAAAGATATTGTGCTGTGCCGATGCACTACCAGAAACAGGTCATTTAGCGACGGAATTATCAGCGACGGACAGATTCCGTCGCTAAATAGCGGCGGAATATAGGCTTTAGCGTCGGAAAATTTTTGGCGTCAAATTTAGTGACGGAATTTAATTCCGCCGCTAAATTCCGCCGCTAAAACGAATATTCCTCGAATATTCGTTTATTTCCGCCGCTAATTTGGCGGTTGATTTACCGACGGAATATTCCGCCGCTAAATCTTTATCAGCGACGGAAATATTCCGCCGGTGAAAATATATCATTTTTTTATTTTTTTATTTATCAGCGTCGGAAATATTCCGACGGTGAAATTAAAATATTTTTTATTTTTCTTTTTGAAATATTACACCGACGGAATATTTCCGACGGTGAAATTAAATGTTTTTTTTTTTATTAAACACCGACGGAATATTTCCGCCGCTGATAATTTAATATTTTTTTTATTTATCAGCGACGGAAAATTCCGTTGCTGATAACAAAATGTAATTTTTGTTTATTTTTAGAACTAATTAACAAAATAACAAACTAAAAAATATTAAAATATCATAAATATTTATGATATTTTTGAAAAAATAAATAAATCATAAATATTTATTAATTTTAATATTTAATGCAATTATAAGTACCACATTCGGTCAAGCCGAGTTATTCATCCTTGTGAGATCCCGAAAGTTGTGGCGTCATCATGTTCTTTTTTTTTTTTTTGTTTTGAACGAACATTCATGTACGTTTTTGTTTCGACAAAGAATTTAAATTTTAATTTCGCCACTTATCATTTATTTAGGAAAACAATAAGAAAAACCTTTTTGATTTTAAAGAGATTTGAGGGTTCGGGGGTTAAGTTATGGAATGGGTAGGTCGAGGAGTATTCGAAATAAAACAAAAACAAGATTAGTCCAAAACAAGGAACTAACCAACTATTAGACAACACTCTGGAGATTATTGTCATAAGTCATAACTAAGATATCCAGAAAACAAAGACCCACATCATTCTTTGCTGAGCCTGGCTGTACTCTCTCGGCCCCCCCAGGTGCGTGTCATCATCTACATCGTAAGCTTCAATGTTGACATCGTGAAGGGTTGTCTCCTCGCGCTCATCATCAAGCTCCATATACGTCATCTGCGATGAAGGCTTAGGAAGCGACACGCCTCTAGGGCCTTGCATTGTTCGGAAGTCGAGGAATGCAGGAAGTCGAACTGGATTCGGACCCGGGACGAGGAAGGAGAGAGAATTGAAATGTGGAATTACACGAAATTAAAGATGAAATAGCACCGGGGTAAGAGCGGCTCGATATTTGTTATTTTCAAATTCAATTCTTTGGAGAGAGAAAGAGAGAGAGAGAGAGAGAGGATGGGAGAGAGGGATTTAGAGGTGTACGATTAAGTTGGTTTGAAAGTTTGAAAAGGATATTTAGCCCTAACAAATATGTAAATCACCCTTTCGCTTGAACTTTGGGTGCTCTTTACGTTGTAGTACAAAGACTATGTCTCCGGTAAGAGTGTCGGGAGCTTCGTCGGCTTCTCGTGTGGGAATGTAATTTTACGTCCATTTTGCATACCCTTCTCCATGACCGCTTCCAGAGACCTTCTTCTCTGTACGATGCGAAGGCCACAGAGGGTGTCTTTGCCTCTAAGCCTTCATCGCAGATGACGGATATGGAGCTTGATGAGTGCGAGGAGACAACCCTTCACGATGTCGACATTGAAGCTTACGATGTAGATGATGACATGCGCGGTGGTGGGGGCGAAGAGTGCGGTGTGCTCGGCGGTAATGATGTGGGTCTTTGTTTTACGGATATCTTAGTTATTACTTATGAGACAATAATCTCCGAGTGTTGTCTAATAGTTGGTTAGTTCCTTGTTTTGTATAAACCTAAACAGGCCTAAACCACAAACCACAACCCCCTAACCCCACAACCTAAACCTAAACCACTAAACCACTAAACCCACAAGCCACAACCACTCCTAACCTAAACCACACTAAACCACTAAACCCAAACCACAACCCAACCACAACCAAAACCCAAACCTAAACCCCAACCCCACAAACCTAAACCATAAACCACAACCTAACCACAACCTAAACCTAAACCTGAAACCTAAACCCACTGGAACCACAAACCACTAAACCACAAACCACTGAACCTAAACCACAAACCACTAAACCCTAAACCCCCTAAACCCACAACCCAAACCACACAAACCTAAACCACAAACCACTAAACCACAAACACTAAACCTAAACCTAAACCACTAAACCTAAACCACAAACCACTAAACCACTAAACCTAAACCTAAACCTAAACCACAAACCTAAACCCTAAACCACTAAACCACAAACCACAAACCACAAACCCTAAACCACTAAACCCACAAACCACTAAACCACAAACCAAACCACAACCACAAGCCACTAAAAACCATAAGTATAGGGTATAGGGTATAGGGTATAGGGTATAGGGTATAAATTATAAGTATAGGGTATAGGGTATAGGGTATAGGGTATAGGAGTATAGGGTATAAGTATAGGGTATAGTGTATAGTATAAGTATAGGGTATAGGGTATAGGAGTATAGGAGTATAAGGGTATAGGGTATAAGGAGTATAGGGTATAGGAGTATAGGGTATAGGGTATAAGTATAGGAGTATAGGGTATAGGAGTATAGGGTATAGGGTATAGGGTATAGGAGTATAGGGTATAGGGTATAGGGTATAGGGTATAGGGTATAGGGTATAGTATAGGGTATAGGGTATAGGGTATAGGGTATAGGGTATAGGGTATAGGAGTATAGGGTATAGGGTATAGGGTATAGGGTATAGGGTATAGTATAGGGTATAGGGTATAGGGTATAAATTATAGGGTATAGGGTATAGGGCATAGGGTATAGGGTATAGGGTATAGGGTATAGGGTATAGGGTATAGGGTATAGGGTATAGGGTATAGGGTATAGGGTATAGGGTATAGGGTATAGGGTATAGGGTATAGGGTATAGGGTATAGGGTATAGGGTATAGGGGTATAGGGTATAGGGTATAGGGTATAGGGTATAGGGTATAGGGTATAGGGTATAGGGTATAGGGTATAGGGTATAGGGTATAGGGTATAGGGTATAGGGTATAGGGTATAGGGTATAGTGTATAGGGTATAGGGTATAGGGTATAGGGTATAGGTATAGGGTATAGGGTATAGGGTATAGGGTATAGGGTATAGGGTATAGGGTATAGGAATTTTCTTGAGTATAGGGTATAGGGTATAGGGGTATATAGGGGTATAGGTGTAGGAGTAGGGTATGAGGTAGCTTGTCAGGAGTATAGGGGTATAGTGTGTATAGGGTATAGGGGTATAAGGGGTATAGGGTATAGGGTGGGTGCTAGGGGTATAGGAGCTATAGGGGTATAGGGTACTAGTGTATAGGGTATAGGGTATAGGGGTATAAGGGTATAGGGGTATAGGGAATTATAGGGTATAGAAATTTATAGGGTATAGGGGTATAGGGTATAGGGTATAGGGTATAGGGTATAGGGTATAGGGTATAGGGTATAGGGTATAGGGGTATAGGGTATAGGGTATAGGGTATAGGGGTATAGGGGTATAGAGGTATAGTGTATAGAATTTTATAAAATTTCAAGGGTATAGGGTATAGGAGTATAGGGAGTATAGGGTATAAATTTATAGGGTATAGGGTATAGGGGTATAGGGTATAGGGTATAGGGGTATAGGGTATAAATTTATAGAATTATAGGGTATAGGGTATAGGAGTATAGGATATGGGTATAGGGTATAGGTGTATAGGGTATAAATTTATGAGGGTATAGGAATTTATAGGGTATAGGGGTATAGGGTATAGGGTATAGAATTATAGGGTATAGGGTATAGGGTATAGGGTATAGGGGTATAGGGTATAGGGTATAGGGTATAGGGTATAGAGGTATAGGGTATAAGATTATAGGATATAGGGTATAGGGTATAGGGTATAGGGTATAGGGTATAGGGTATAAAT
>JAFEMH010007560.1:0-84891 GCA_022495995.1 Adenophora triphylla var. japonica
CCCGGCTTAGGTCCTGGGTAAGCGCCAACAAGGAATCCACAAACCCATCGAGGTCAAAGCATGGCGTAAAAATCGCGCATGGCCCGGGATATGAACCGACTTAGGGAGAAATTGCAAAGGAAAAGGAAATTCGCTTCCTGCGGAAGAAAGAAGCCATCGCGGGAAGGACCCCCATCGCCGGTCTTTAATCCCTCCCTTTCGCTCCTAATTTGGCCGACTACTTTGTGAAGGGTCCCACACAAGGTCACGTCATAATCAAAGAGTCCACTCCTACGTAGGGATGGCTAAAGCTACAGGATAGCCTCTCAACAAGTTCAGTAGGAGCCAAAGCTAACCCGGTCCGCAGAATGTCTCCCGGACCTACCCAAGATACCCTGGGGCTACCACTACCATGAAGAGTGAGTATACCTTCAGAGGCGTGCCTCGACCCGGTAGAGCTTCGAGAAGCTTACTACCACAACCCCGATTGCCCAGAAGATCCGAAGCCCGAGTTCGAATTGACAAGACTCAAAAGCTAAGGCCACTGTAATTTCCTCGATGATTGGGATGGTCTGGTTATGCAGCAATTGTTCGAAGAAGAGGTCCAGGTGCCAGACCTGATTGATCTCGGCTCGGTCCAAGAGATGATAGCAACAATTGAGAAAGGAAAACAGAAACAACACAGTTCCCGAGTCATGAGGCCACCAATAGCAAAGCCGCTAAAAAATTGGGAAACCCTCTCAGGTCCGTCCGTGACCAAAGGAGGAAATGGATCACCAAACTTGGATTGGTCCCCCGTCCCTTTGTGTCAATCTAGGACAAGTCCTCCCGCCTCTCATTGTTAAGGTCGAGTCTCTAGGGTCGTCCGACGGCCTTACGCCCGAAGACTACGAGTCTCAGTAGCAAGCGCCGTATTCCCTTTCGTTTTCAATGAAATGACGAACCTTTCGAGTATCCCTTGATTGCCACTTTAATTAATGATGAATTAATTAATAAAAAAACATTTAATAATAATTCATCGATAAAGAAGCGTACACATTAAACAACAAAATAATAAAAAAAAAATCTTTAAGGTGTTGTCCTGAAGAGGAAAGTCGAGCCCAAGCCGCCGAAGAGATTTTGACGAGTGTGAATCTGGGAACTCATGAAGAGCCTAAAGAGACGCAGATTGGTGATTTCTTCGAAGGAACCGGAAAGGATGCCTTGCAAATCCTACAAAATCCTCAACTCAAGGAAAGTAGCCCTCTTCATCAAAAGAGAACATCATATGCCGATACTGCTGCCACCGAAATCATCTCCGATAATGGATCCCACTTCTCAAGGGGAATGTGACAGCCGCCGGCGTAATCTCGAATAACCTCGTCACAAGTCATCTCCTTCATGTGCCCCAAAACCAACGGAGCTGCCGAGGCAAAGAACAAGACTTTGGAAAACATCATCCGAAAATGGCCGTCCGAGGCAGTAGATTGGCCCGAGAAGCTACACTGCACTCAGCTACATAACACGCCGAACGGCAACCGGGGAAACACCGTTTGCCCTTCACCTACGGGATGGAAGCCGTACTCCCAATCGAGCTAGAAATCCCCTCACTCCGTGTACCGCCGGAAAGCCGATCAACGAGGTCGAATGGCCCAGAGTCGCCATGATGAATTGGCCCCGCTAGATGAGCGCCGATTGAAAGCAATGGAACACATCCGAGCCTACCAAGGGAGAATGGCCGAGCCTTGACAAGAAAGTAAAGCATCGGGAGATCCGAGAAGGGGATCTCGTTTTGAAAGAAAAGCCCCCGGTCCGTGTCAACCCGTTGAAAATGGGAGCCTGTCTGGGTCGGGCCATACATCGTCCAAAAGATCTTCTCCTGAGGAGCCATGCAACTCTGCAGACTCGACGGAAATCCCTTTGTACACCCAAAGGAATGGTGACAAGCCGCGCAGATACTATGCGGAAAAAAAAGAACCAAAAAAAAGAGTGCTAAAAGAGTAATATCCAACTAGGTTGAAAACCCGAAAAGGGCGGCCTAGGTAAAAAACAGGCCTGCACCAAAAAAAAAAAAAAACAAAAAAAAAACAAAAAATCGACTGCTGAACTACGAAGACCCGAGCTCCTCAAAATGAGGGGAACGTAGGCAAATGGAAACGGTTCGGTCTAAAACACAAATAAAAGTCATACTCGACATCAATACAATTGATCGTACCATGAAAGCGTCTCGAAAACTCAAGCAATTCAAATATTCATTACAAGTTAAAAACTTTTTGATGAGTCTAAGCCCGATTCATTCTTACAACCGGCAACCTCGCTAAAAGAAATTAAGATACATAATCAAACTAATGTGTCCGCCACGACAAGAAAGGGATACTCTGAAACCTCGTAGTCACCCAAGCCACTCGAACCGGCCTCTCCTCTCTTCTTCCCCTTCGAGTCTTCTTCTTCCGAACAGAAAATGTCGGTCTTCCTCCTACCAAGCTCGTATAGGAACAGATCTATCAAACCAGCTCCGTCGTGGCCTCGTAGCCCTAGCGTCATCTCTCATCTCCCCGTAGCCTAGCCGGTAGCATAGGAGTCCTCCTCTCGTCTCTTGACATAAGCTTCATAATCGGTCACCACATCTCCGCTCCCGTCATGAGGGTTGGCCCTCGCCTCGGCCCTCCTCCTCTCGGAAACCGTCTGTGTCCTCCGCACTCCACAATGGCCTCTACGCCGCCTCAAAATAGCCATCTCGAGTCTCTCCCAAATGCCTCTCGTACCAATCCAGTGTACCAAGTGGTCGTGAACACAGTCTCTGACGCCCGAGGATAACCCGAGGAGGAAAGACGTCATACCTCCATGCTCGGGAAAGAAAGGAAAACACCGAAGGATCATCCATAGAAACAAGAGCCACCACCCCGGTGGCTATATCATCAAAGTCCTCCAAAGGAACTCCGCTCCAAGCCGAAACCGTCTCGTAACCAAGGACGGAATATAGAAGCCGGACCGAGAAAGCCCCGAAGCATGACCACATGAGACCCGCCCCGAAGCACTCGCGAGCTCTCCACCCGCCAACAAGGCACCGACCACCTGATATCTTCTCTGTCCGGCGACCAGCCATCCAACGCTCCCATGAGCCCCGATCATCAAAATCTACAAAGAACCCTCTCCCGGGCGAATGTCCAAGGCTTCGATCATATCAGAGTCTCCCGAAGAATCCCCAAGCGCTCCATCACCCACGTAGTCAAGAGGAACGGCCGCCCCGCGCATATACCGTCTCCCGTAGAGCGACCTATCGAGAGCATGGAAAGTCTCCCCCAGATCAAAGGTACAACATCTCTCGCCCAAGCGACAATGAACGACTACATCCAGCAGAGACCGATGACAGATCCCAAAAGAATAGACCATGAACAAGGTCCCGAACATGCAAAGTGCAAAGGCATCCCAATAGGAATCGTCAAGCAAGCCTAAGCCCCTAAACCTATCAGTGAGACCGGAAATATCAAAATGATCGGGACCACGTATCATACCTTGCGCTTCCTCCGGAAAGATGAAGGAGGTTGCACAACTGTCAACGAAAGAAGCCTCTCCTGTGCAAAGGAACCGCTATCTCCTCCACCTCCGGCCACCAAGCAAAGCCCGAAATTCTTCCACTACGGAACAATCTCATTGAAGGAAAGGCAAAAGACATGCCTTCTAGTATCCCAAAATGATGAAGAAGCTCTCAAGAGGTCGTAGTCCTGGAACCAATTCTTTGAGAGACCATAAGCACCTTCACCTTATACCTTTCTTCAAAGAAGGACCTCCTCTCATGCATAATCTCCCGACCAATCCTTGAATTTGTTAAAGAATGACATTTGGGATTCTTGGGACAATTTTGATGGAGCTTTTCTAAGGTTTTCCATGGATTTTCTCTCTTTCTCCCCGAAAATGGTCTGTTTGACTGAGGTTGAAGAGGATATTTGAATTTGAAATAAAGTGAGACCAGATTCAAGCAAAATTAAAGGACAAAGTGTCGATTCCCGTCCTATCCGCGCGGATGAGTTTGTCAAAAAGAAAAATCTTTGCAATGCCCAAACTGCTACACCAAAGGAATATTTTGTCCAGCCAAAGCCTCGTCCAAGCCACCCATATACCAAACATCTAACACCCTTACCAAAAAACCAAGGCTCATGCAACATTGCATTCATACTGCATTGCATTCATAAAAAAATAAAATCCTAAATTATTACATTCCAAAAATAAAAGGAGTGTGCAAATAAAAATCAAATAAAAAGAAAAAGGTAGGTAACAATAATCCTAAATTATTACATCCCAAAAAAAAGAGAAGAAAAAAAGAGCAAAATGTGCAAAAAAAAATAAGCCGTACAAATCTCGTACAAATCTCAAAATCTCGTAAAATCGCCTAAAAAAGGTAATCAATCGTAATCCCTAGCGCCCGACGCCTCGCCCCCGGCCCTCTTGCGACTCGGGCCCGCCTCCTCAGAGCCATGAAGATCTCAGTGCTCAATCATCGCCCTCGTCCCCTAAGAAGGCTCATCAGACCAACCTAAGCACGCTCCGATAGGGCAAGCCAAGATCTCGCGAAAAATCATATCCGAAGGTGAAGGCGTCGACTCCCGGACGTGCGAAGAAGATCCACCATGCCGCTGCACGTGTCCCCGCCCGTAAGGATCTCCGAGAATGACGTGATCCGAAGGTAAGACCGCGCGAGGATCAAGGAGAGGAGAAAGAGGAGTCTCGAAGAAGTCTCGAAGGAATAGGAAGCCTCCCGCCCGACAGCGCCGGCCGTGGTCGCCGCTCTAGCCCGAGGAGCCCCGCAAGCAACCATCCTCCTGATAAATCTTTTAGCCCCGATTACTTGCTTCGTCAGCTTCTCGACGACCACCTCCGAAAACTGCACAAAAGTCAAAGCGTCAAAAAAAAGGGGGGGGGGAAGTGATGCTAAAATGATGAAGCAAAAGGAAGAAAGAAAGGACAAAAGCAAAAAAAAGAAAGGTGGGAAGGAGAAGCCATACCTTCATACCCTGGACGAGGCCGGAAAGCTCGTGGAAGCCGCTCAGCCGAGGGATCCGCACCTCAATCGGACTCCCATCCTGGACATATGAAAATCCGTCCGAGGGTACCGCGGATCCCAAACCCTCTCTATCCAGAACCCGGGGCATCCTCGCCTCCTCAAAACAAATACCGGGTACGGCTCAATCGCCACAAATGCCGAGAAGTGCCGGGCCGGCTCGGTAATCATCCCTGTGTCGCAGATCTATCACTGGTGCATCATATCGGCGTGAGGCTCCACCGGTGTCATCAAAGGCGAATTCACGCCATGCCGGCGCGTCACCCTCTCTCCTGTGTAATAGACATCGCAGTCGACCTCTCGTAATCCTCCGCCGCACGGCCCAAATCTCGCCGCCCTTCACCGCGCCACCTCAAAACGATCCTGTGGGTAGAATATCATCCTCTCATCCGTCCTCGCCTCCGTCAAAGGAAGGCAATCCGCGTATCCGAGAGTCGTACGCCCCGGAACTTATCTTCTCCCGGCATGCTTGGACCAAGAGCGCATGGCCTGATACGCCCGACGTACTCCGCCGCCGCCGCCACATCGTGACGTGGAAAAAACTCCAACGCCCATACCGCGAAAAGGTAAAAATCAAATCAATCCAAAACAAAAAGAAAAGTGTGTGCTCAAGAAAAAAGGGAAAGCAAAAAGAAAGCTTATACCTCCGTGAGCAAACTCAAAGCAAGTATAAGGAGCTCACAGCCTCTTCCGCCGTACCTATCAAGAGCAAAGTAAAGCTCGCGCCCGGCCTTCTCCCCAAGAGACGCCTCCAGCCATCTCCACGTCCTCCAAGGACCTCAACAAGGCAAAGACTGCCGTCCCCTCGCCGATGTCCAAAAAGGGTGCTCGAAAAGCAAACCATAAGAAGGCCCTAGCAATCCGCTTCGCCGCCTATCCTCTCCTCCCCACCTCGTAGCTCCCAATGGTCTCCACAATCTTCCCATAGACCACGGCATACTCCATCCCCATCCCCTTTTGGGAATAGGGAAAATCCTTAAGAGCCTCGTGTGTCCGCGTCGCCGTAGCCGTCCCGCCACTCAATGCCGCGTCCATTAAAGGACAGACCCGTGATCGCAAAGATAGTCGGAAGGCGAACCGTAGCCTCGCCAAGAAGTGAAATGTGTGGGTCGCATCCCACCAAAGGCTGCGCCAAAGCAAACATCGTGCCCGTTGCTCTTAGGGAACTTGACCAATCCCCTCAAGCACTCAATGAACTCCCAAAGTCCCGGCCTCAACAACAATCAGTCTCTGACTCGCAAAGCTCCTCGGCCCGCATTCGGAAGCCGGTCCCACAAGTCAACTACAGACTCCACCGATCCTCGAGTCTTCATCTTATTCAGCTGCTCCGTCACGTAGTTGTTTCCGCCCTGCAATAAAAAGAGAGAGAAAATGTCAAAAAAAAAAATTTTGCATTTACATTTGCACAAAAAAAAAAGCATATACATGCATCATTCATCACAAAAGTTTTGAAGAAAATTCGGCAGCATAACGGCATGCAATGAACCGAGCCCCATTTTTTTTTCTCTCACAAAAAAGACAGTTTTCAGCAAATCCCAATCAACATGCATACATGCATATCACTCATCATCAAAAAAAAAAAAAAGAGTTCTACATGGCCTCCACTAAGTAAAAACTCCGTCCCATTTTCATAAAATAACATGCATTCAATCAACGGGAGGAAAAATCCGTCCCACTTTTCAAAAAAAAATCAAATCTTAGACTTACATACATCATCATCTAATGTTGGCAAAATGCCCATTCTTTTCAAACAAAATGCATGCATTGCATCATTCTTCAAATCACAATTCTCGAATTTTCGAAAAAAATATATGGTGAAAATGTCAATTCTTTTCCCAAACAAAATGCACATTTTGGAACACCAACAAATTCATTGCAACATGCATATCATCAAGATCAATATTCAAATTTCAAAAAAAAAAAAAAAAATCACAATTCATAATTTTCGAATTTACAAAAAAAAAATAGCGAAAATGCCAATTCTTTTTCCAAGCAAAATGCACATTTTGAGTTACCCATATACTCATTACAACATTCAAAGCATCAAAATCAAGATTCAAAGCCAAGAACATCAATCATTCGAATTTTCGAAAAAAAAAATCAAAAATCACCCAAAATTCAATTTCAAGCAAGAAATCAACAAAGAGAATGAAAAGATTCGAAGTATACCGTTCGGAGACTCGGATCAAAAGCCCAATGTTGCCAAGCATCGGGGTAGGGCTCCTCCGCGATCGATTGCGAAAGAGTATAGTGCCTCCTCATTCGGACGAGCTCCAATCGTCTCTCCGCCACCGGGCCACGTCCTTGGCCTTGAAAAGCACCTCCTCCGTGTTCTATTGCTTGAAAATCGAAGAAAAATGGAAGATTTTTGAAGGTTTTTGGGCCAAAAATGGCTCTCTCCTCGGTTTTCTCTCTCTTTCTCTAGTAATTGCAGAAAATTTGAAAAAAATGAGGAAGAAGAAGGGGGGGCGTTGGCCCTCATTTAAAACAGCCTGGGAATTCAACCCTATCCGCGCGAATGGGTTTGTAAGGGTCAAAATGACCCTTTTGCCCTTTAAAATTTCAGGACTCCGCAGTTCAGTCCTCAACTTAACAAAGTTAACCAAAGTTAACCAAAGTGAACCCAAGTCAACCCCCTTTCAAGGAAATCATTCAACGACAGTCAAACGTAAGTCCGATTTCCCCGAGAAAGATAACGGAATCCCGTATCTTTCATCAAAATTATCCCCGGCAGTAAAACGTAAGACCGATCTCCCTGAGAAAGATAACGAGATCCTGTATCTTTCATCAAAATCATCAAACGGCAGTCAAACGTAAGTCCGATCTCTCCGAGAAAGATAATGGAATCCCGTATCTTTCATCAAAATCATTCCCCGGCAGTCAAACGTAAGACCAATCTCCCCGAGAAAGATAACGGGATCCCGTATCTTTCATCAAAATTATTCGACGGCAGTAAAACGTAAGTCCGATCTCCCCGAGAAAGATAACGGGATCCCGTATCTTTCATCAAAATTATTCCCAGGCAGTCAAACGTAAGTCCGATCTCTCCGAGGAAGATAACGGAATCCCGTATCTTTCATCAAAATTATTCCACGGCAGTCAAACGTAAGTCTGATCTCTCCGAGGAAGATAACGGAATCCCGTATCTTTCATCAAAATCATCAAACGACAGTCAAACGTAAGTCCGATCTCTCCGAGAAAGATAACGGAATCACGTATCTTTCATCAAAATCATTCGACGGCAGTCAAACGTAAGACCGATCTCCCCGAGAAAGATAACGGGATCCCGTATGTTTCATCAAAATTATTCCCAAGCACAAACGTAAGTCCGATCTCTCCGAGAAAGATAACGGAATCCCGTATCTTTCATCAAAATCATTCCCCGGCAGTCAAACGTAAGTCCGATCTCTCCGAGAAAGATAACGGAATCCCGTATCTTTCATCAAAATCATTCTACAGCCAAACGTAAGACCGATTTCTCCGAGAAAGATAACGGTATCCCGTATCTTTCATCAAAATCATTCCCTAAGCAAGAAACGTAAGGCCGATTTCTCCGACGAATACGTCTGATTTTCCCCCAGCAAAGGCTAACGAAATCCCCAGCAAAGCTAACGGAATCCCAAAAGCCAACGGAATCTCGAGTAGATTTCGAACTACGAAAGGGCTTGATTCCCACTAGGGATAAGTAGGTAGCCTATCATTAGGTCCAGCCACTCGACCAAAGACGGCCATCCTTCTACAGAGACGTAAGACCGATCCTTCCAAAATGAAGTCCACTAGAGGACCAACTATCCCAGACCATCAAAGGAAATCATCATCATTAAGGTTCGAGGCACCTAAAACGCCATCTTCAAGGCTCGAGGCACCTAAAATGCCATCTCCAAGGATCGAGGCACCTAAAACGCCATCTTCAAGGCTCGAGGCACCTAAAATGCCATCATCAAGGTTCGAGGCACCTAAAACGCCATCTCCAAGGTTCGAGACACCTAAAACGCCATCTTCAAGGCTCGAGGCACCTGAAATGCCATCATCAAGGTTCGAGGCACCTAAAACGCCATCTTCAAGGTTCGAGGCACCTAAAACGCCATCATCAAGGTTCGAGGCACCTAAGACGCTATCACACACAACACTAGGAAAATGATAAATCACAATCATCCCCCCAGCAGAGCGGATAGCCATCAGACCGAAAAGGGTCATTCCTATCCCCAGCAAAGCGGATGGCCCTCCGACCGAAAATGGTCATCCCTATCCCCAAACAGAAGCGTGGGATAGCCACTGCACCGAAAAGGGTCATTCCTATCCCCAGCAGAGCGGATAGCCCTCCGACCAAAATGGTCATCTCTTATCCCCAAGCAGAAGTTTCTCTCCAAAGAACCGATCGCAGTAACTCGCTCATCAGGTTCGAGGCACCTAAAATGCCATCATCTCTAGGGTCAAAGACCCGAACTACGGCCGGCTTGATTCCCACTTGGGATACGTAGGTAGCCTATTACATAGGTTCAGCCGCTCGATCACTTGATCATCTCGCCAAATATGGAGCCTTACTCTTATCGACGACCCCACTTCCTTCGAAAGCGCCGTCGCCGAGGGGCTACTGTAAGTGCTCCAATTTGAGCTTGTTAGTATTTTCGTTAGAAAATTAACGAAAGTTATAACATTTCTAACAATTCCTAACATTCCTAACATTTCTAACCAAGTAAGGGTAGATTAGGGATTGCCAAAAAAAGATAAACCAAGGAAAGGAATCAAAAAAGCAAAAGAAATAAGAAAAACCAAAAATTGAAATGGCCGGAACAAAACCGGCCGATTAATTTGAATTTTGAAAAGATTATTCCTTGTGTCCAAAGCCCGGAGCAAAGCATTTAATGAACAAAGGCACGCCATCAACCCTATCCGCGCGGATGAGTTCTGTCATTTTCAGAGGGCTATAAATTGAGTCCTCCACTACAAAAAAAAAAAAAGAAGAACACAACTCACAAAGATTTCGCGAAAATACTTGAGAAAACAAAGGAGAATTCCCTAAGAATTGTCACCTTTTTCTCTTGAATCTTCCCAACTTTCACTCACTCAAATCAAACCCACTCACTCTCAAGTTCAAACACAAACACAAAAACACAAGGAAGATAGGTATAACCTCCCTCTCCTTACCTTAAATTCTCTCATCCATGCATGCATTTTCAAACTACAAAATGTAGTTTGTTCATCTTCTTACCCTAGATCCAAGAGGATCACCATGGAAGTTCATCTCCATGGATGATCCTCTACAAGGATCAACATTTTCTTCAATGTGTTCTTACTCACTTGGAAATGCATTTTCAAAACCCTAAAAACCATTTTCAAGCACCAAATCTTGATTTCAAAGGATAAAATTCCCCTTCCCAAGCAAATGATGTGCTTAGTCCTAATGTACCCCAAGGATGGTTTGGTATAGTTGATTCACCACTAAATGTCAAGTGATCACTAACCAAAACCTAGGGAAATGGGGACAAGCATGGATGCAAAAACCCCCTTTTAAAATCATTTTTCCTTTCTTGAGAAGTTGCTGTCCAGTAGCAATTTTCCAAGACCCCAGTCCATTGTCTTAATTTTTGGACACAGATAAACTTGGAATTTGGTGTTGACTACAAAATACTTTTTGTATCCAACATCCATAGCTTTCCAGACATATTTTTACATTATTTTTTGAGTGAGTAAAACTCCCTTTTTCAAATTTTATTTTAGAGGCCAGTTCATCAGCTTCTGGAAATCCAGATTGCATATCTGAGGTTTCCAGAAGGTTTTGACCCCTCAAATCTTCTCCAAAATGGAAAATTACTTCGCACAAATCTTATTTAAGGTGTCTGGAACAACTTTCATTCTCTGAGTTTATCCAGATTATGAAGTTTTATGGCCCTCGAATCCATTTCAAAATCAAAGGTCCACTGCCTTTTTCATTCTGGCAGAAGTGATTCTCAACTTCAAAAGGTCTTTTGAGTACCAAATCTCAATCCAAAAATCATCCAAAAAATCATGGGATCAGTTTAAAGTCTTAAAAAGACATCCCAATTTTTACTTTCCTCAGTTTCGAATTATTTTGGCCAAAACACACACATACACACACACACAAATGATTTTCAGCTTGGAAGACTCGTTTTACGAGGCATTCCGGGTGCACACTAACGTCCTTCCCGGCGTGTAACATGACCTCCGAACCCAAATCTCTAACCTCGGGCATTTTTCAAAGTTTTGGCCCTTAAAACAAAAAATGGAGTGGCGACTCCGTCTTTTCCCGGTTTTATTTGGCTTTTCAAAGAAACGCAAAAACCGAATTTTTCCCGCGAAATTTGGTGCACATCATCACAGTACTGTAATTTGCCCATAAAGCTTTTGACCTCTGTCTGAGTTCGAGGTGGACTCATGTCCATAATGGCCTTGATCTTTCTGGAATCGACTTCAATACCTCGTTCTGTGAACATATGCCCAAGCATTTTTCCCCTTGTCACTCCAAAGGTGCATTTAGCAGGGTTCAGTCTCATGGAATGCTGTCTCAACCTTTCAAAGAACTTTCGCAGGTCAACAAAGTGTTGTCCATCCGCACCTTTGGAATGGATTATCATGTCATCGACATAGACCTCAATTTCCTTGTGGATCATGTCGTGAAAGAGTCCAGTCGCTGCCCTCTGATACGTAGCCCCGGCATTCTTAAGCCCAAAAGGCATCACCGTATAGCAGTACGTTCCCCACGGTGTGGTGAAGGCTGTCTTTTCTTGGTCCTCCTCGGCCATCTTGATCTGGTTGTAGCCAGCAAAGCCATCAACGAAGGATTTGACTTTGTAGTTAGCGGTGGCGTCCACCAGAATGTCTATATTTGGCAATGGATAGTCGTCCTTGGGACTGGCCTTGTTCAGATCCCAGAAATCTACACAACAGTGCACCTTCCCATTGGCCTTAGTCACAGTCACGATGTTTGATAACCATGTCGGGTATTCAGTGACCCTGATGAATCCTACCTGCAGTAGCTTCTCAATCTCTTCTTTGACCTGTAGAGACCACTCTGGCTTGATCTTTCTAAGTTTCTGCTTTACTGGCTTGGAATCAGGTGCTAGAGGGATTCTGTGCTCCATAATCGAGCTATCTAGCCCCAACATATCCTTATACGACCATGCAAACACATCCATGTATTCTCTGAGCAGATTGACCAGTCTTTCATGTTCAGCCCCCTGGAAGAAGTTCCCAATTTGTGTCTCTTTAGGTTCCTCGACAGTACCCAAGTTAACACTTATCAAAACCTCCTCAGCAGCTTGGGCCCAGTTTTCCTCTTTATCTGTAACCTGCTTAAAGTTTTCTTTAATGTATTGTTCGTTTAGTGTGTTTGCATCTTGTTCAAATGATTCATTATTAACTGTTGTTAAGTTATTAGTTAATTTATCATTTGTTAAGTTGGCAATAAGGGGATACTCAGAAAGATCAATCATTTCATTTAAAGCGAAAGGAAAGATGACATTGGCTACATATTCATAATCTTCAGGCATGAGGCCTTCAGATGACTCGGAGGACTGGAATTCGAAGACTCCTGACCCACATGAATCTTGACCCTACACTACTTATTGACTCGAAGTGTTTGACATGGGTTGGACAGGGGGGTTTTACTCTTTACTGCTGTTGCCCTGGGGAGAAGCAGTCTTGTTGGCATTCTTCAAAAAGATGGAAACTTCAAACTGGTCGAAAGCTTGTCCAGGATCATTCGTAGGTCGGTGCCTCGGGAAGATGGTGAGGGGATCTAGAGAAGCCTGGTGCAATTTCTCAGTAAGCTCGTCCGTGACAACTGGACTCATTGACTGGAGGGTCTGACTCATCTTGTCAAGACACTGCTGGTAGGTCATCTTTTCTCTGCTGATCTTTTATACCACAACCTTGTCTGTATAACCAACAAGAGGGTTGGCCTGGATGATACTGATGAAGTCTTCTTCGGGTGAGACTTTGATTCTACCTTGGTTAACCATGTATTCTATGGGAGTCTTGTATTCAGCCTCCAGGTCTGCTAGCTTTTCGTTGAACTTCACAATGGCTACGAACTCAGAGTTTTCTGCCTCAAGAGGATCAATGACGACGGGATTGTTGGGCTGGACATTGTTTTGGCTGATTGGTTCCTTGGTGGGCTCCTTGGCGTAGCTGACATAATAGTCGAACTTGCCCGAGGGCTCTCCTAGAGTTCCCACACTCTTGCCCCTGCTTCATACCTTTCTTTCAGCCTTTGTTGCGTGGACTTCTTCTTCCTCTTTCTTGAGGGAGCATCTTCGTTGATCCAATCTTGGTAAGCGTCTTCCAAGCATCCGTCACAATCACACACGTCATACCAAATGTGGGGTCTGGGCTGAGCTGGGATGACCCCTCCAAGTACTTGGTTATCACCATTGTTCATTACCACATCGGCCATTCTTAACACTGGGTTGATAAGACTGACGGTTTTGATGAGCTATCTGGGAACTCTGCACTGACAAGCCTCTGACCCGGTATTGTCACCCACTTCTTTCTTGCTGCGGGAAAGGGATAAATAAGGTTTAGACTCTGGGGTAGGTGTTTAGGCTGAAGGCTTAAGCAATATGCAAATTAAGAATCTTCCAGTTTACTTAAAACAGTGTCTTTTATTAATTTCTATTTGGTTGGAAAAGGGGGTTGCCCTTCTTTTTCGCAACTACTCTAGATCTTGGATCAGTGGGTTCCATCACTACGTCTATAAGCCCATCGTTTTCCACCTGTATTTTGACCTCCCAGGGAGGACAGCCCCGGGCGAGGGTCCTATAGGGCACGCGGATCCCACCGATTGAGAGAGAAGAACGCTCCTAGGGTCTAGTGGGTCATAGGAACTTTTAACGCACGAGCGATGCGGATTATAGTCAAGGCAATGCCGAGAAAGTCTCATCTTTCATCCTTAACGGAATTTCGGCAGAGTTTCGCTTACGCGATTGACGTTTTGACTTTTGGCATTGTCCAAGAAAATAATAGGCATGGGTCGGACGGTAAAAGTCGAATGACACAGCGTCATATTGAGCTTTGTTGCATACGTTGCGTGAGTCAAAGTCAATGCCAGGTCAAGATCTTGCCAATTTTTCCTTGACGAAATTTCGGCAGTGCTTCGCTTGCGCGAAAGATCCTAATTTTTGGCGTAGACTTGGGCTTGACTCTTACGTATTCCGTGCGGGTCAAAGTCAAAGTGAATATCGGAGTCAAGATTCTGCCAATTTTTCCTTGGTGGAATTTCGACAGAGTTTCGCTTGCGCGAAGGATCTCGACTTTCAACATGGGCTAAGGTTTGACCTTTACGGGGGTATGCATATAGGCTATATGACACGGTCTAGACCAAAAACCAACCAAAAGTCACGGTTTTAAAATGTGTGACACGGACTGTGCATTGGTCGACGCTGGCTTCCATGGGGAGTTTGGGATGATTCCGTGCGCGCCCGGGACACTACTAGAAACAGGCCTTTTACCGACGGAAATTTCCGTCGGTAAATCCGCTTTTCCGTCGGCAAATGGTTATTACCGACGGAATGAGTCTGTCGGGTTCCGTCGGAAATAATTGGTTAGTAATACCGACGGACCAGTTTCGCCGGTATTTCCGACGGATTGTCCGCCGGAAAATCTAAAATTCCGCCGGAAATCGTCCGTCGAAAATGAGTAACGCCGGCCGGTTAACCGGAGCAATAGCCGGAGTTTACCGATGGAAATATCCGTCGGTAAATATTAAAAAAATAAATAAATAAAACCCATTACCGACGGTTATAACCGTCGGTAAACATAAAATTTACCGTCGGATATACCCGTCGGAAATCTAAACCGAATCCGACGGATATATCCGTCGGTAATGAGTTTTATTATTTAATTTTTATTATTTTTCCGACGGATATTTCCGCCGGAAATTAGAATTATTTATTTTTTTTAATTAATTTACCGACGGAAATATCCGTCGGTAATCTGGCCAGATTTTTTTTAAAAAAATCTATTTTATTATTAATCCACCTGTAAACCTGTCAAACCTGTTTAAACAAATCCCAACATAAAATAAACACAAACAACATACAAACATCAAATAAACTCAAACTGTATCAAACAACCTAAAGCGAAAGGGGAAAAGGGGAAAGGGGAAAAGGGAAAGGGGAAAGGGGAAAAGGGGAAAGGGAAAGGGGAAAGGGGAAAGGGGAAAGGGAAAGGGGAAAAGGGGAAAGGGAAATTGTTTCGCTTGGGGAAAAGGGAAGGGAAAGGGAAAGAGAAACAAAATATATTTGTTTACATTACATGCCAGCCAAATAAAATGAATGTCAATCAACCACGACCCCGACCACGAGCGTTGCCGCTACCGCTACCATCGCCACTACCACCGCCACTTCGCCTAAGGTATTGATCGACTGACTCATCAGAAGCGTTGCCGCTATTACGTATGCAGTGTGTGGCCATAGGCTGTGTTTTTGATTACAAATTCATGGTAGCCAAGTATTGTTGCACGCGTTAGTCAAGGTCTTGTTGAGGCGATATACCTAGCCACCTGGAGCCTCCACACAGTGCATGCATCTGGGTCTGCACCCGGGCCTCCACTCGGGCCTCCACCCGAGCCTCCACCCGGCTCTGGATCTGCTCCACTCGCCTCCCAACCTCTCTGTTGACCCGATCATCAAACGCTTCTTGATCCAGCATGATGACCGCCGCCGGAGGAAGAAGATGAAAAGTATTGCGTAGTAGGGCTGCGGAATGGCATGTTAAAATACCCAGCACCATGTCCTCCGAATCCAGGCAAGCGATCTCCCTTCGGTTGCTTGCCTGAGAGGACAATGGCCGCCCAAAGCTTTTCACGAAAGGCGGGCCGCTCGGTAGTATGAGTAGCCGTAAATACTATTAACACTTACAAAAAGGGTGCAGTAATAAGGATTGACCCATTGTGGCCCCGAGCCATCGCCAGCCTCCGTAGTATGAGTAGCCGTAAATACGACGACGGCATCGGCCTCATCATCTCCATGTTTCTTACGCTTAACATATAAAAAATTAAAACTTTAAAAAGTGGAGAATAATAACAATATATGAATCAAATAAAGTATTGCTTAATTTACAAACGGATAATAAATGAAGTTTACCATTCTGGACCAAGTCTCGCCGGATTAATTGATCCTCCGGTGCACACTCCCCCGCCCCTCTTGTGAGTTCCTATTCTTCTTTGCAATTTACTGAACTTTTTTGAAATTTCTCACCGTTCCAATAGGCTTCCCACTTCTCCCACGCACTAGCGGAGAAATTAGCCGGAGGCAAACCATCAATTAGCCACTTTCCTCTCATGTCGTACACTTTCCCCAAATGTATCGCTTAGCAACCAATTTCTTGAAAGCCGCCTCGATTTGAACGTCGGTAAACCCAGGGCAGGAATATACGTGCTACAAAAATAGTAAAAGTAGTTAAAGAAACAAGGGAATAGTCTACAAACTTTACAAAGGAAAGAGAATTAAGTAATTTTACCCGAAACTGGCTATACCAGATAGCGTACACCTCTTTTGATATTGACTTCGGGGTGGGATAAAATTCCTCAAAATTATACCCGCTGAACAAATCCCCAAACCATCTAGCGGGATCTCTTCAACCACCATGTATAAACCTATAAGATATTAATTGAAAAACAATATATCAATATATATACAAATAAAAAGACAATAATAAAATGTAAACATTATATATATGACATTTACAATTAAATAATACTTATCGCCACCGGGAGAGATAGATATTTCCATTTTTCCATCCTCATTAATAATTGCGTCCAAGTTAACCACTGGTCCGGATGGTTCACTCACCGGAGCACTAGAGCTTACATTACCTTGATCGCTCAAATCATCATCACTACATCCCGAACCGCACGTAGAGCCCCTCCCTCCGCCCTTGGAGAAACAAGACGATGGACAAAACCCGAAACCTTGCCTCTCTTTGAACGATTGCCACCTCGACCCGACATATCTAAACTAGTATATTATATATACAAATAAAAACAATATATCAATATATATACAAATAAAAAGACACTTCATTTAGGATGTGAATAATTTTAAATATTAATATTTAATTCTTTGTTGTTAAGTATATCATTCTCTAGGGTGAAAGGACAATTCATGTCCATTAGGTTTTAGAATTGGGGTCGGCTTCTATCCCATCCCGAAATACACGTATGAATTGCAAATATCACTTTGTCTACTTGCTTTATAATCGAAAATCAAGCAATTTTAATAGACAATAATGATATTTACAAATCATATAATCGTGCATAATTTTTATTCATTACCATAACATGCATAATTTTGATCAATAAACAAGATGAGAGTCGTTATCATCCACAACAATCAAAACCCTATCTCAGCTTAGACCAAGAAAAGACAGAGCAAACAAGTTCTCGACCGTTTGAGCAAAGGATTTTCTGCTTAATATAGGTTTTTTTTCAGCTTTCACCGTCCTCCTCTCTAAGGATCTCAAACATCACAACCATGTTCTTGTTAGTGCTGTTTTACTCTTCACCGGTGGTATACGGTCACAAGTAAAAACAAGGTAACGATAACACCAAATAAGAGAAAACAGAGCTTCCCTCCAATTTTTTCAATCTCCACCTTCCATTTACCCAAGATCCTGATTGCGAAATCTTCCTCATGAGCTTGAAAGCTGGCGGTTTGCCCTCAATCTCACGGTTGCTTTGCATGTTTTACCCGAAAGGCTCTCATCTTATTTATATATATACATATATGTATATTTTTATTTTTATTTTTATTTTTTATTTTTTTTATTATTATATTTATTATTATTATTATTATTATTATTATTATTATTATTATTATTATTATTATTATTATTATTATTATTATTATTATTTTTATTATTATTATTATTATTATTATTATTATTATTATTATTATTTATTATTATTATTATTATTATTTTATTATTATTTATTTTATTTATTTATTTATTTTGTTTTTTGTTGTTTTTTTTATTTTTTTATTTTTTTTATTTTTTATTTTATTTATTATTATATTTTATTATTATTATTATTATTATTTATTATTATTATTATTTTATTATTATTTATTTTATTTTTTATTTTTTATTTATTTTGTTTTTTTTATTTTTATTTTTATTTATTTTTTATTTCATTTTTTTAGACATTCACCCCCCTCACCCAAAACCTTTTAAAATTTGCTCTCCAAGAGTAAATTTGGATCTTTTTTGGACATTCATTTTGGGACGGAGGGGGTGTAATATTTAACAAAAAAAGTAAGTGTATATGAATACATGAGCGCATTTCCAGTTGAGCCTATTTAATTGCCAATATTGGGTAGATGTCCGTTTTTATTCTTGATCGGTAATTTTTTAAAAAATGGAACGGAGGTAGTACCATATAAAAATAAATAAATATTAGCAAAAAAAAAGAAGTAGAGATAATAAGAGATTTTCATAATTCTAGCTTCACACCAATTGCCTATTAGCAAGACAAAGGGTCAGAGGAAATGTTGCAAAAATAACTCAATCCAAGCCTACCAAACTCTTACATAAACCAACAATCTAGACCATATTCAAACCTTTTGACACCTAAAAATGCAAATGAAACAACTAGCACATAGAAAAAGACTACATAATTAAACCCACATAGATAGACAGTTAATTATTTTACTAATAAAAATACCAAATATACTTTCTTAATTATTTTCAACAATTATACATACGCTTAATTAATTTTTTTTTCAAAATTAGGCATACTTTCAAAATTAAACCCACACACACCATGGGCCGCCGCCACTCACACACACACACACGGCCGCACACACTCACACTCACACGCGTAACACACACACACTCACAAAGACACACCAAATAGTCAAGCTCATATATTCAAAAAACCAAATACAACCAGCATATATATCATAATTTATAGATAAATAAATTTAGATTGAAACATTATATTCGGCATTTTAAATCAGTTGGTATCATAATTACACATTCACAAAGACATTCTAACATCATTTTCTTATCACCGCAATTTATTTAACTTTCGTAATCAATACTTGAGAAAGAGAAATCCAGTGAGAGAGAGAGAGAGAAAGAGAGCTTATCGGCGACGGAGACAACGACGGTGAACGGCGGGCTCGGCGGCAACGGGAGAGAGGGCGACTGCGAGAGAGAGAGAGAGAGAGAGAAAGCGAGTGAGAGAGAGAAAGGGATTGAGAGAGAGAGAGAGCTTACCGGCCGGCGACGGAGACGGCAACGGCAACCGCGAACGGCGAAAATGGCGGAGACGGCGTTTGTTCTCAAATTACTGATGAGAGAGAGAGAAAGTGAGAGGGAGAAATTGAGTGAGAGAGGAATTAAGGGATTGAGAGAAACTTACCGAAGACGGCGACGGCAACGGCGAGGCCTAGGGTTCTTCAAATTCGCGAACTGAGAGAGAGAGAGAGGAGGAGTCGTAAAATGAAAAAAAGTGGGATTTTCTCATTATATATAGGGCGTCATTACCGACGGACTTGACCGTCGGTAATACCGACGGACAATGACCGCCGGTATTACCGACGGACTACCGGCGGAAATATTTCAATTACCGACGGAATAAACGAAATTTAAAAAAAAAACCCGGTAAAATGAAAATAAATTCCGTCGGTATTCGTTTGTTTTCCGTCGGTAATACCGACGGACTGTGTCCGTCGGTAAATGTCCGTCGGTAAATGCCCTGTTTCTAGTAGTGGGAGCATCGTAATGCTGTCCGTGACTGCAGCTGAACAACCACCCCGGGTTAAAAGGACATGCGTGCAAAGTGTACAGGATATAATGGTGCGCGTAGTGTGCGGCCTCCTAAAAATGTTCCTTTTTTAGTTAAAACAGAGATTTTCAGAAATGTGTTTTAAAGGAATGATTTTTCGCGACGGGGGAAATGCAAAAATTAAGCACGTAAATTTTCTGGAGCCCGATCAGTCTTAGAACTGAATAGCCCCAAGCTGCCTAAGCTGCCAGATTAGCCTCAGATTGTGTCCTCGTGGAATTGCTCAAAGAAGCCGCCTGGCTAGGATCTGAGAAGATCAAGCCGTACGGCTGGATCAAGCAATTTTCCAGGTTCCAAAATTTTTTCATTTCCAGGTTGTTCCCCGAACACTTTGGCACCTTTTCAGCTCCAGAAAGCTTTCTGTTCAGTATTCAGAATGTGCACAATCCCAAAAACCAAAATGCATATGCAAGGCATGAGAAAGAAAGCAAGTACGAAATTTGGATCCACGGCGGAAGGCTAATTCACATAAGTTTTTTTTTCTTTTGAAATGATACCGGTACGTGGCATTGTTCTACCATAACTTATCCCCGACTCCCCAAGGAGGCGTTGAAGAGGAAATTTAATGGTTTCCACCTATATACCGAGTATCATTTTTTTTTAAACTTATTTCTTTCCCAGCGGAGACGCCAAACTGTGAGTGTGTGCCCAAAAGATCGCGGCGTTTTTCTTTGTGTTGAACCGCTTTCTCATGTAAGGGGTCACCGCCTTACATCGGTTTGAAGACATTCGGTTTAAATTGAAAAACGGAGTCGCCACGCCATTTTGATTTCCTCAAAACTTTGAAAAAAAGGATTAGGGTCCGGAGGTTAAGTTACTCCTTGGGAAGAACGTTTGGCGTTCACCCAAGGAGCCTTGCCGAAGCAAGTCTTCCAAGATCCAATTTTCGTGCTTGCTTTTGTGCTTTCGTGTGTGAGATATGATTTGACCTTTACGGGGGTATGCTTATAGGCTATATGACACGGTCTAGACCAAAAACCAACCAAAAGTCACGGTTTTAAAATGTGTGACACGGACTGTGCATTGGTCGACACTGGCTGCCATGGGGAGTTTGGGATGATTCCGTGCGCGCCCGGGACACTACTAGAAACAGGCCTTTTACCGACGGAAATTTCCGTCGGTAAATCCGCTTTTCCGTCGGCAAATGGTTATTACCGACGGAATGAGTCTGTCGGGTTCCGTCGGAAATAATTTGTTAGTAATACCGACGGACCAGTTCCGCCGGTATTTCCGACGGAAAATCTAAAATTCCGCCGGAAATCGTCCGTCGGAAATGAGTAACGCCGGCCGATTAACCGGAGCAATAGCCGGAGTTTACCGATGGAAATATCCGTCGGTAAATATTAAAAAAATAAATAAATAAAACCCATTACCGACGGTTATAACCGTCGGTAAACATAAAATTTACCGTCGGATATACCCGTCGGAAATCTAAACCGAATCCGACGGATATATCCGTCGGTAATGAGTTTTATTATTTAATTTTTATTATTTTTCCGACGGATATTTCCGCCGGAAATTAGAATTATTTATTTTTTTTAATTAATTTACCGACGGAAATATCCGTCGGTAATCTGGCCAGATTTTTTAAAAAAAATTCTATTTTATTATTTATCCACCTGTAAACCTGTCAAACCTGTTTAAACAAATCCCAACATAAAATAAACACAAACAACATACAAACATCAAATAAACTCAAACTGTATCAAACAACCTAAAGCGAAAGGGGAAAAGGGGAAAGGGGAAAAGGGAAAGGGGAAAGGGGAAAAGGGGAAAGGGAAAGGGGAAAGGGGAAAGGGGAAAGGGGAAAGGGAAAGGGGAAAAGGGGAAAGGGAAATTGTTTCGCTTGGGGAAAAGGGAAGGGAAAGGGAAAGAGAAACAAAATATATTTGTTTACATTACATGCCAGCCAAATAAAATGAATGTCAATCAACCACGACCCCGACCACGAGCGTTGCCGCTACCGCTACCATCGCCACTACCACCGCCACTTCGCCTAAGGTATTGATCGACTGACTCATCAGAAGCGTTACCGCTATTACGTGGCTGTGGCTGTGGCTGTGGCTGTGATTGCAAATTCATGGTAGCCAAGTATTGTTGCACGCGCTGGTCAAGCTGTTGAGCCAATATACTAGCCACCTAGGCCTCCACCTGGGTCTGCATCTCGGGTCCGCACCCGGCCTCCACTCGGGCCTCCACCCGGCCTCCACCTCGGCTCGATCTGCTCCACTCGCCTCTCAACCTCTCGTTGACCCGATCATCAAACGCTTCTTGATCCACATGATGACCGCCACGGAGGAAGAAGATGAAAAGTATTGCGTAGTAGGGCTGCGGAATGGCATGTTAAAATACCCCGCACCATGTCCTCCGAATCCAGGCAAGCGATCTCCCTTCGGTTGCTTGCCTGAGAGGACAATGGCCGCCCAAAGCTTTTTACGAAAGGCGGGCCGCTCGGTAGTATGAGTAGCCAGAAATACTATTAACACTTACAAAAAGGGTCCGGTAATAAGGATTGACCCATCAGTGGCCCCGAGCCATCGCCAGCCTCCGTAGTATGAGTAGCCGTAAATACAAGCAGAAAGATCGCCTCATCATCTCCATGTTTCTTACGCTTAACATATAAAAATTAAAACTTTAAAAAGTCGGAGAATAATAACAATATATGAATCAAATAAAGTATTGCTTAATTTACAAACGGATAATAAAATGAAGTTTACCATTCTCGACCAAGTCTCGCCGGGTTAATTGATCCTCCAAAGGTGCACACTCCCCGCCCTCTTGTGAGTTCCTATTCTTCTTTGCAATTTCGAACTTTTTTGAAATTTCTCACTGTTCCAATAGGCTTCCCACTTCTCCCACGCACTAGCGGAGAAATTAGCCGGAGGCAAACCATCAATTAGCCACTTTCCTCTCATGTCGTACACTTTCCCAAATGCGTACCGCTTTAGCAACCAATTTCTTGAAAGCCGCCTCGATTTGAACGTCGGTAAACCCTGTATGGCGTGAATATACGTGCTACAAAAATAGTAAAAGTAGTTAAATAAACAAGGGAATAGTCTACAAATTTTACAAAGGAAAGAGAATTAAGTAATTTTACCCGAAACCGGCTATACCGTATAGCGTACACCTCTTTTGATATTGACTTCGGGTGGGATAAAATTCCTCAAAATTATACCCGCCGAACAAATCCCCAAACCATCTAGCGGGATCTCGACAACCACCATGTATAAACCTATAATATATTAATTGAAAAACAATATATCAATATATATACAAATAAAAAGACAATAATAAAATGTAAACATTATATATATGACATTTACAATTAAATAATACTTACCGGCCACCGGGAGAGATAGATATTTCCATTTTTCCATCCTCATTAATAATTGCGTCCAAGTTAACCCGTCCGATGGTTCACTCACTGGAGCACTAGAGCTTACATTACCTTGACTCGCTCAAATCATCATCACTACATCCCGAACCGCACGTAGAGCCCCTCCCTCCAGTCCTTGGAGAAACAAGACGATGGACAAAACCCGAAACCTTGCCTCTCTTGAACGATTGCCACCTCGACCCGACATATCTAAACTAGTATATTATATATACAAATAAAAACAATATATCAATATATATACAAATAAAAAGACACTTCATTTAGGATGTGAATAATTTTAAATATTAATATTTAATTCTTTGTTGTTAAGTATATCATTCTCTAGGGTGAAAGGACAATTCATGTCCATTAGGTTTAGAATTGGGGTCGGCTTCTATCCCATCCCGAAATACACGTATGAATTGCAAATATCACTTTGTCTACTTGCTTTATAATCGAAAATCAAGCAATTTTAATAGACAATAATGATATTTACAAATCATATAATCGTGCATAATTTTTATTCATTACCATAACATGCATAATTTTGATCAATAAACAAGATGAGAGTCGTTATCATCCACAACAATCAAAACCCTATCTCAGCTTAGACCAAGAAAGACAGAGCAAACAAGTTCTCGACTGTTTGAGCAAAGGATTTTCTGTTTAATATAGGTTTTTTCAGTTTCACTGTCCTCCTCTCTAAGGATCTCAAACATCACAGCCATGTTCTTGTTAGTGCCTGTTTTACTCTTCACTGGTGGTATACGGTCACAAGTAAAAACAAGGTAACAGTATAACACCAGTGAAGAGAAAACAGAGCTTCCCTCCAATTTTTTCAATCTCCACCTTCAATTTACCCAAGATCCTGATTGCGGAATCTTCCTCATGAGCTTGAAAGCTGGCGGTGTTGCCCTCAATCTCACGGTTGCTTTGCATGTTTTACCCGAAAGGCTCTCATCTTATTTATATATATACATATATGTATATTTTTATTTTTATTTTTATTGTTATTTTTTATTTTTTTTATTATTATATTTATTATTATTATTATTATTATTATTATTATTATTATTATTATTATTATTATTATTATTATTATTATTATTATTATTATTATTATTATTATTATTATTATTATTATTATTATTATTATTATTATTATTATTATTTATTATTATTATTATTATTATTATTTTATTATTATTTATTTTATTTATTTATTTATTTTGTTTTTTTGTTTTTTTTATTTTTTTTATTTTATTTATTTTTTATTTCATTTATTATTATATTTATTATTATTATTATTATTATTATTTATTATTATTATTATTTTATTATTATTTATTTTATTTTTTATTTTTTATTTATTTTGTTTTTTTATTTTTATTTATTTTTTATTTCATTTTTTTAGACATTCACCCCCCTCACCCAAAACCTTTTAAAATTTTCTCTCCAAGAGTAAATTTGGATCTTTTTTGGACATTCATTTTGGGACGGAGGGGGTGTAATATTTAAGAAAAAAAGTAAGTGTATATGAATACATGAGCGTACGAGTTGAGCCTATTTAATTGCCAATATTGGGTAGATGTCCGTTTTTATTCTTGATCGGTAATTTTTTAAAAAATGGAACGGAGGTAGTACCATATAAAAATAAATAAATATTAGCAAAAAAAAGAAGTAGAGATAATAAGAGATTTTCATAATTCTAGCTTCACACCAATTGCATATTAGCAAGACAAAGGGTCAGAGGAAATGTTGCAAAAATAACTCAATTCAAGCCTACCAAACTCTTACATAAACCAACAATCTAGACCATATTCAAACCTTTTGACACCTAAAAATGCAAATGAAACAACTAGCACATAGAAAAAGACTACATAATTAAACCCACATAGATAGACAGTTAATTATTTTACTAATAAAAATACCAAATATACTTTCTTAATTATTTTCAACAATTATACATACACAGTTAATTAATTTTTTTCAAAATTAGGCATACTTTCAAAATTAAACCCACACACACCATGGCTGCTGCCACTCACACACACACACACGGCTGCACACACTCACACTCACACGCGTAACACACACACTCACAAAGACACACCAAATAGTCTGCCATATATTCAAAAACCAAATACAACCAAAGCATATATATCATAATTTATAGATAAATAAATTTAGATTGAAACATTATATTCGGCATTTTAAATCGGCTTGGTATCATAATTACACATTCACGACATTCTAACATCATTTTCTTATCACTGCAATTTATTTAACTTTCGTAATCAATACTTGAGAAAGAGAAATCCAGTGAGAGAGAGAGAGAGAAAGAGAGCTTACCGGCGACGGAGACAACGACGGTGAACGGCGGGCTCGGCGGCAACGGGAGAGAGGGCGACTGCGAGAGAGAGAGAGAGAAAGCGAGTGAGAGAGAGAAAGCGAGTGAGAGAGAGAAAGGGATTGAGAGAGAGAGAGAGCTTACCGGCCGGCGACGGAGACGGCAACGGCAACGGCGAACGGCGGAAATGGCGGAGACGGCGTTTGTTCTCAAATTACTGATGAGAGAGAGAGAAAGTGAGAGGGAGAAATCGAGTGAGAGAGGAATTAAGGGATTGAGAGAAACTTACCGAAGACGGCGACGGCAACGGCGAGGCCTAGGGTTCTTCAAATTCGCGAACTGAGAGAGAGAGAGAGAGGAGGAGTCGTAAAATGAAAAAAATGGGATTTTCTCATTATATATAGGGCGTCATTACCGACGGACTTGACCGTCGGTAATACCGACGGACAATGACCGCCGGTATTACCAACGGACTACCGGCGGAAATATTTCAATTACCGACGGAATAAACGAAATTTAAAAAAAAAACCCTAAGAAATGAAAATAAATTCCGTCGGTATTCGTTTGTTTTCCGTCGGTAATACCGACGGACCGTGTCCGTCGGTAAATGTCCGTCGGTAAATGCCCCGTTTCTAGTAGTGGGAGCATCGTAATGTCCGTCTCAGTGGATCGCAACAACAATTACCCTGTTAAAAGGACATGCGTGCAAAGTGTACAGATATAATGGTGCGCGTAGTGTGCGGCCTCCTAAAAATGTTCCTTTTTAGTTAAAACGTAGATTTTCGTAAATGTGTTTTAAAGGAATGATTTTTAGCGACGGGGGAAATGCAAAAATTAAGCACGTAAATTTTCTGGAGCCCGATCAGTCTTAGAACTGAATAGCCCCAAGCTGCCTAAGTCGCGCATTAGCCTCGATTGTGTCCTCGTGGAATTGCTCAAAGAAGCCGCCCCGGCTAGGATCGAGAAGATCAAGCCGTACCTACTGATCAAGCAATTTTCCGTGTTCCAAAATTTTTTCATTTCCGTGTTGTTCCCCGAACACTTTGGCACCTTTTCGCCTCCGTAAAAGCTTTCTCGTTCTCGCATTCGAATGTGCACAATCCCAAAAACCAAAATGCATATGCAAGGCATGAGAAAGAAAGCAAGTACGAAATTTGGATCCACGGCGGAAGGCTAATTCACATAAGTTTTTTTTTCTTTTGAAATGATACCGGTACGTGGCATTGTTCTACCATAACTTATCCCCGACTCCCCAAGGAGGCGTTGAAGAGGAAATTTAATGGTTTCCACCTATATACCGAGTATCATTTTTTTTTAAACTTATTTCTTTCCCAGCGGAGACGCCAAACTGTGAATGTGTGCCCAAAAGATCGCGGCGTTTTTCTTTGTGTTGAACCACTTTCTCGTGTAAGGGGTCACCGCCTCACATTGGTTTGAAGACACCCGGTTTAAATTGAAAAACGGAGTCGCCACGCCATTTTGATTTCCTCAAAACTTTGAAAAAAAGGATTAGGGTCCGGAGGTTAAGTTACTCCTTGGGAAGAACGTTTGGCGTTCACCCAAGGAGCCTTGCCGAAGCAAGTCTTCCAAGATCCAATTTTCGTGCTTGCTTTTGTGCTTTCGTGTGTGAGATATGATTTGACCTTTACGGGGGTATGCATATAGGCTATATGACACGGTCTAGACCAAAAACCAACCAAAAGTCACGGTTTTAAAATGTGTGACACGGACTGTGCATTGGTCGACACCGGGCCGCCACGGGAGTTTGGGATGATTCCGTGCGCGCCCGGGACACTACTAGAAACAGGCCTTTTACCGACGGAAATTTCCGTCGGTAAATCCGCTTTTCCGTCGGAAAATGGTTATTACCGACGGAATGAGTCTGTCGGGTTCCGTCGGAAATAATTGGTTAGTAATACCGACGGACCAGTTCCGCCGGTATTTCCGACGGATTGTCCGCCGGAAAATCTAAAATTCCGCCGAAAATCGTCCGTCGGAAATGAGTAACGCCGGCCGATTAACCGGAGCAATAGCCGGAGTTTACCGATGGAAATATCCGTCGGTAAATATTAAAAAAAAAAATAAATAAAACCCATTACCGACGGTTATAACCGTCGGTAAACATAAAATTTACCGTCGGATATACCCGTCGGAAATCTAAACCGAATCCGACGGATATATCCGTCGGTAATGAGTTTTATTATTTAATTTTTATTATTTTTCCGACGGATATTTCCGCCGGAAATTAGAATTATTTATTTTTTTTAATTAATTTACCGACGGAAATATCCGTCGGTAATCTGGCCAGATTTTTTTTAAAAAAATCTATTTTATTATTAATCCAATTCGTAAACCTCGTCAAACCCGTTAAACAAATCCCAACATAAAATAAACACAAACAACATACAAACATCAAATAAACTCAAACTGTATCAAACAACCTAAAGCGAAAGGGGAAAAGGGGAAAGGGGAAAAGGGAAAGGGGAAAGGGGAAAAGGGGAAAGGGAAAGGGGAAAGGGGAAAGGGGAAAGGGAAAGGGGAAAAGGGGAAAGGGAAATTGTTTCGCTTGGGGAAAAGGGAAGGGAAAGGGAAAGAGAAACAAAATATATTTGTTTACATTACATGCCAGCCAAATAAAATGAATGTCAATCAACCACGACCCCGACCACGAGCGTTGCCGCTACCGCTACCATCGCCACTACCACCGCCACTTCGCCTAAGGTATTGATCGACTGACTCATCAGAAGCGTTACCGCTATTACGTGGCTGTGGCTGTGGCTGTGGCTGTGATTGCAAATTCATGGTAGCCAAGTATTGTTGCACGCGCTGGTCAAGCTGTTGAGCCAATATACTAGCCACCTAGGCCTCCACCTGGGTCTGCATCTGGGTCTGCACCCGAGCCTCCACTCGGGCCTCCACCCGGGCCTCCACTTCGGCTCGATCCGCTCCACTCGCCTCTCAACCTCTCTGTTGACCCGATCATCAAACGCTTCTTGATCCACATGATGACTGCCGCCGGAGGAAGAAGATGAAAAGTATTGCGTAGTAGGGCTGCGGAATGGCATGTTAAAATACCCCGCACCATGTCCTCCGAATCCAGGCAAGCGATCTCCCTTCGGTTGCTTGCCTGAGAGGACAATGGCCGCCCAAAGCTTTTCACGAAAGGCGGGCCGCTCGGTAGTATGAGTAGCCAGAAATACTATTAACACTTACAAAAAGGGTCTGGTAATAAGGATTGACCCATTGTGGCCCTGAGCCATCAGCAGCCTCCGTAGTATGAGTAGCCAGAAATACAGCAGCAGCATCAGCCTCATCATCTCCATGTTTCTTACGCTTAACATATAAAAAAATTAAAACTTTAAAAAGCTGGAGAATAATAACAATATATGAATCAAATAAAGTATTGCTTAATTTACAAACGGATAATAAATGAAGTTTACCATTCTGGACCAAGTCTCGCTGAAGTTAATTGATCCTCCAGTGTGCACACTCCCCCGCCCCTCTTGTGAGTTCCTATTCTTCTTTGCAATTTCTGAACTTTTTTGAAATTTCTCACTGTTCCAATAGGCTTCCCACTTCTCCCACGCACTAGCGGAGAAATTAGCTGGAGGCAAACCATCAATTAGCCACTTTCCTCTCATGTCGTACACTTTCCCCAGCCGTACCGCTTAGCAACCAATTTCTTGAAAGCCGCCTCGATTTGAACGTCCCAGTAAACCTGGGCAGTGAATATACGTGCTACAAAAATAGTAAAAGTAGTTAAATAAACAAGTGGAATAGTCTACAAACTTTACAAAGGAAAGAGAATTAAGTAATTTTACCCGAAACCGGCTATACCGTATAGCGTACACCTCTTTTGATATTGACTTCGTGGGATAAAATTCCTCAAAATTATACCCGCCGAACAAATCCCCAAACCATCTAGCGGGATCTCGACAACCACCATGTATAAACCTATAAGATATTAATAGAAAAACAATATATCAATATATATACAAATAAAAAGACAATAATAAAATGTAAACATTATATATAATGACATTTACAATTAAATAATACTTACCGGCCACCGGGAGAGATAGATATTTCCATTTTTCCATCCTCATTAATAATTGCGTCCAAGTTAACCCGTCCTGATGGTTCACTCACCGGAGCACTAGAGCTTACATTACCTTGATCGCTCAAATCATCATCACTACATCCCGAACTGCACGTAGAGCCCCTCCCTCCAGTCCTTGGAGAAACAAGACGATGGACAAAACCCGAAACCTTGCCTCTCTTTGAACGATTGCCACCTCGACCCGACATATCTAAACTAGTATATTATATATACAAATAAAAACAATATATCAATATATATACAAATAAAAAGACACTTCATTTAGGATGTGAATAATTTTAAATATTAATATTTAATTCTTTGTTGTTAAGTATATCATTCTCTAGGGTGAAAGGACAATTCATGTCCATTAGGTTTAGAATTGGGGTCGGCTTCTATCCCATCCCGAAATACACGTATGAATTGCAAATATCACTTTGTCTACTTGCTTTATAATCGAAAATCAAGCAATTTTAATAGACAATAATGATATTTACAAATCATATAATCGTGCATAATTTTTATTCATTACCATAACATGCATAATTTTGATCAATAAACAAGATGAGAGTCGTTATCATCCACAACAATCAAAACCCTATCTCAGCTTAGACCAAGAAAGACAGAGCAAACAAGTTCTCGACTGTTTGAGCAAAGGATTTTCTGTTTAATATAGGTTTTTTCAGTTTCACTGTCCTCCTCTCTAAGGATCTCAAACATCACGGCCATGTTCTTGTCAAGTGCTGTTTACTCTTCACCGGTGGTATACGGTCACAAGTAAAAACAAGGTAACGATATAACACCGGTGAAGAGAAAACAGAGCTTTCCCTCCAATTTTTTCAATCTCCACCTTCCATTTACCCAAGATCCCGACGGAATCTTCCTCGAGCTTGAAAGCCGGCGGTGTTGCCGTCTCAATCTCACGGTTGCTTTGCATGTTTTACCCGAAAGGCTCTCATCTTATTTATATATATACATATATGTATATTTTTATTTTTATTTTTATTTTTATTTTTTATTTTATTATTTTTTTATTATTATATTTATTATTATTATTATTATTATTATTATTATTATTATTATTATTATTATTATTATTATTATTATTATTATTATTATTATTATTATTATTTTATTATTATTTATTTTATTTATTTATTTATTTTGTTTTTTTTATTTTTTATTTATTTTTTATTTTATTTATTTTTTATTTCATTTATTATTATATTTATTATTATTATTATTATTTATTATTATTATTATTTTATTATTATTTATTTTATTTTTTATTTATTTTGTTTTTGTTTTTTTTTTTTTTTATTTTTTATTTATTTTATTTATTTTTTATTTCATTTTTTAGACATTCACTTCACCCTCACCGCTCCCAATATGAATATCCAAAACCTTTTAAAATTTGCTCTCCAAGAGTAAATTTGGATCTTTTTTGGACATTCATTTTGAGACGGAGGGGGTGTAATATTTAAGAAAAAAGTAAGTGTATATGAATACATGAGCGTACGAGTTGAGCCTATTTAATTGCCAATATTGGGTAGATGTCCGTTTTTATTCTTGATCGGTAATTTTTTTAAAAATGGAACGGAGGTAGTACCATATAAAAATAAATAAATATTAGCAAAAAAAAAGAAGTAGAGATAATAAGAGATTTTCATAATTCTAGCTTCACACCAATTGCCTATTAGCAAGACAAAGGGTCAGAGGAAATGTTGCAAAAATAACTCAATCCAAGCCTACCAAACTCTTACATAAACCAACAATCTAGACCATATTCAAATCTTTTGACACCTAAAAATGCAAATGAAACAACTAGCACATAGAAAAAGACTACATAATTAAACCCACATAGATAGACAGTTAATTATTTTACTAATAAAAATACCAAATATACTTTCTTAATTATTTTCAACAATTATACATACACAGTTAATTAATTTTTTTCAAAATTAGGCATACTTTCAAAATTAAACCCACACACACCATGGTTGCTGCCACTCACACACACACACACGGCTGCACACACTCACACTCACACGCAGAACACACACACTCACAGCACACACCAAATAGCTGCTCATATATTCAAAAAACCAAATACAACCAGCATATATATCATAATTTATAGATAAATAAATTTAGATTGAAACATTATATTCGGCATTTTAAATCAGTTGGTATCATAATTACACATTCACAGCACATTCTAACATCATTTTCTTATCACTGCAATTTATTTAACTTTCGTAATCAATACTTGAGAAAGAGAAATCCAGTGAGAGAGAGAGAGAGAGAGAAAGAGAGCTTACCGGCGACGGAGACAACGACGGTGAACGGCGGGCTCGGCGGCAACGGGAGAGAGGGCGACTGCAGAGAGAGAGAGAGAGAAAGCGAGTGAGAGAGAAAAAGCGAGTGAGAGAGAGAAAGGGATTGAGAGAGTGAAAGAGAGCTTACCGGCCGGCGACGGAGATGGCAACGGCAACGGCGAACGGCGGAAATGGCGGAGACGGCGTTTGTTCTCAAATTACTGATGAGAGAGAGAGAAAGTGAGAGGGAGAAATCGAGTGAGAGAGGAATTAAGGGATTGAGAGAAACTTACCGAAGACGGCGACGGCAACGGCGAGGCCTAGGGTTCTTCAAATTCGCGAACTGAGAGAGAGAGAGAGGAGGAGTCGTAAAATGAAAAAAATGGGATTTTCTCATTATATATAGGGCGTCATTACCGACGGACTTGACCGTCGGTAATACCGACGGACAATGACCGCCGGTATTACCGACGGACTACCGGCGGAAATATTTCAATTACCGACGGAATAAACGAAATTTAAAAAAAAAAACCCGGTAAAATGAAAATAAATTCCGTCGGTATTCGTTTGTTTTCCGTCGGTAATACCGACGGACTGTGTCCGTCGGTAAATGTCCGTCGGTAAATGCCCTGTTTCTAGTAGTGGGAGCATCGTAATGCTGTCCGTGACTGCAGCTGAACAACCACCCCGGGTTAAAAGGACATGCGTGCAAAGTGTACAGGATATAATGGTGCGCGTAGTGTGCGGCCTCCTAAAAATGTTCCTTTTTTAGTTAAAACAGAGATTTTCAGAAATGTGTTTTAAAGGAATGATTTTTCGCGACGGGGGAAATGCAAAAATTAAGCACGTAAATTTTCTGGAGCCCGATCAGTCTTAGAACAAAATAGCCCCAAGCTGCCTAAGCTGCCAGATTAGCCTCAGATTGTGTCCTCGTGGAATTGCTCAAAGAAGCCGCCTGGCTAGGATCTGAGAAGATCAAGCCGTACGGCTGGATCAAGCAATTTTCCAGGTTCCAAAATTTTTTCATTTCCAGGTTGTTCCCCGAACACTTTGGCACCTTTTTAGCTCCAGAAAGCTTTCTGTTCAGTATTCAGAATGTGCACAATCCCAAAAACCAAAATGCATATGCAAGGCATGAGAAAGAAAGCAAGTACGAAATTTGGATCCACGGCGGAAGGCTAACCCACATAAGTTTTTTTTTTCTTTTGAAAAGATACCGGTACGTGGCATTGTTCTACCATAACTTATCCCCGACTCCCCAAGGAGGCGTTGAAGAGGAAATTTAATGGTTTCCACCTATATACCGAGTATCATTTTTTTTAAACTTATTTCTTTCCCAGCGGAGTCGCCAAACTGTGAGTGTGTGCCCAAAAGATCGCGGCATTTTTCTTTGTGTTGAACCGCTTTCTCATGTAAGGGGTCACCGCCTTACATCGGTTTGAAGACATTCGGTTTAAATTGAAAAACGGAGTCGCCACGCCATTTTGATTTCCTCAAAACTTAAAAAAAAAGGATTAGGGTCCGGAGGTTAAGTTACTCCTTGGGAAGAACGTTTGGCGTTCACCCAAGGAGCCTTGCTGAAGCAAGTCTTCCAAGATCCAATTTTCGTGCTTGCTTTTGTGCTTTCGTGTGTGAGATATGATTTGATAAAGGGAGGGAATGTGCCAAGTTGTCTTCAAGACGTATAAACCATAAGTTGGTTATTGCTCTGGATTCCTTGGATTTTTGATGTGTTTGGGACTTTGATCCCGTGCTCATCTTGGACTTACGAGCATCATTAAGTGACATTTGGTCATATGTGATCGAAATAGGGACACCTCTTTTATAGTCCAAGAATGAGACTCTTTAGGAGGGAAGGACCTTTGCCTATCAATCCTACATCTTGAGATGATTTGAGCTTGGTCGGGATATTTATGCTCGTCTCAAGTGATGATCGGAGATGTAGGGGCTTAGGTTCGTCTGTCTCTAAAGGGACTTCGACTATGGCATCTTTATGTGGGGGAAACGATGTAAAGATGAGACCTTTACACCGCTACACCCCAAGAGATGCTTCAAGTACCAAAGGGACTAAGGGGAGGGGTATAAAGGTTGGATCTTTATACTCATCCTATGCCTTTTTGTGCCTTAAGAAGGTCACTAGGCAATCCTTGGAGAGTGATCAAACCATGAGGGACATGGGGAATTTACATTTGAAAGTAAAGATGACATTTTTATGGAAACAAGTGTAATGAACACTATGAAAACTAAGACTAGGAATGTAAAGGGGAGACCTTTGAGGATTTTCTATGTCCTTTAAGAACCATTTAGGTGGACAATCCTTGGAAGCAAGGTCAATGGGGGAGGGGATGACATTTATGAAATTAATGATGACATTTTTAATGTAAAAGATGACATTTTTATATGGTAAAGATGACATTTTTCACATCATCATGTGAGGAATTCACCCTAGAACAAGCCATTGGTGGTCTTTTGTTCATCCTTGGGATGGATTCTCCATGAATCCCATGTGATAAGGGGAAAGGGGGTATGATGATCTATATGGTAAAGACTTGATGAATCCCATGTGATAAGGGGAAAGGGGGTATGATGATCTACATGGTAAAGACTTGATCTTTATGACAATAAATCACATATAAAAGCAAGAAATGGCAATATAAATAGCAAATGAGCAATATAACAAGATAATGAGTAGATTTCAAGGATAAAGGAAGGAGAGGTTACCAATGGTGGTGTTTCTCTATCTCCCTTGAAGTTTTCCTAAGGAAGGAGTGACTTTGGATGGATTTTGGAGAGGAGGGAGGTGATTTTTGAGAGGGCTTTGGTTTCTGTAAATTCGTGTTTTGAATTTGGCAGAGTAACAGTGCTCAAAATTCTATATCAAAATGAATAGAGGAGGCCTCTATTTATAGGCAGTTTTGTGCTTCCTAATGAAGCCGTGCAGCATTAACCTTTGGCAAATGAAGCCGTGCGGTCTTATCCTTTAGCGACTCAGCCTGTTTCTAGAAATATGCAAGGTGGCGTTCTTGAAGGCCTTTCCAGCGAGGGACTACGTGGAATTTTAATTCCTAGCAAGTCCTTCACCCCTCGGAAGGTTTGGGAAAGTTTCCAAATTGCCCCTGAACTTTAGGAAAGTACGGGAAAGTGCCGGGAAACTTAACCGGAAGGCATGAGCCAGATTTGGGTACTTACAGGAAGGCACAGTATTTGCTTTTATCAGCATTGACTACAAGATTATTGGGTTTATAATTTTAAACCAGCTTGAGGAGGCCTTCTTTGATCAACCCTTTCAGCATCTTACTCAGAGGCATGTCCAACTTGTCGAAGTGCACAGAAGGCTGCTTTGGGGTGGAGTTGTTGCTTTACGGGACTGGGTTTCTATTGCCCGACTGCTGTCCCTGATGAATGTAGTTGATGGACGTATCTTTCCCTTTACCGGGGGCCGGTGCAGGATTGAATGTAGCTGCTGATTGGTATATGTATGGCTGTACTGTGGCCAGTTTTTCCTTGAGATCCTTTTCGAACTGTGAGCCGGCATTGACCATGGCTCGGAGATCTGGGAAGAAGTGATGGCTGATGAGGGTTCTGATGGACGGCCTCAAGCAAGACTTGAAGATCCGCATCTGTTCATCCTTGGAGAGTGGCTCCATAATCTCGGAGAGTTTCCAACTCCACCTCTTGTAGAATTCTCCGACGCTTTCATCTGCTTTCTGTTTGGTAGTGATTAAGTCCTCACGACTTGTTTCCCACTCTAGGTTGGATCTATACCGCTCTAGGAAGATATTGCTAATCTGATCCCAGGTATGGCGATCTGCAGGCTTGACCTTAGGAACCATCATAACGCTGAACTCTTGAGCGTATGCTGGAAGTGATCGGCCATTTGCTGAAGGGTTGCTCCTTTCGCTCTCATGCCAAGAACGTAGGTGTCAACATGCGTCTGTGGACATTCGGTTACGTCGAATCGGTCTATCTCTGGCATTCTGAACTTGGTAGGGAGAGGCGTGACCATTCCCGAATCTGTGGATCTGAGCATTTCTTGCTTTGAACTGCTTATGCTGGCTTTCAGGTCTTTCATCTGTTCGACCATCCAGGCTATGGCTGGGTCCAGTGGTGGACTTTGAGGCTCGGTGCCGGGTGCTGCCCTATGAGTGGCAGTAATTGGAGGTGGGAGGCTTGATATATGTGGATATATGGGGGCCTTTTCTGGACTGTATCGGGGTTTGTCCCCGGTGTTTTGGGGTTCGTGTATAGGTAACGGGTTGAACCTGGGAGGGTATTGGAGGATGTTGACATCTGTTTGAGATGGTCCAGCGGTGCTCTGGTTGTACTGAGTGATGGGAGTAGTATTGGCTTGGCCGTATATGATAGGGTTGCCTTGAGAGGTGGCAACATGAAGCCTAGGTCGGCTGTTTCCTTGGTTCGAAGGCATCCGTAAGTTGGCGGGGGAGGAACCTGGTTGAAGGTTTGAGGAGCTGATTTTGGGGAATCGTCGTCCTCGATTAGGACGAAAGTACCATCTGACTGGGGGATAGCTGCTATACCTCACTCATTCAGAAGCTGTACTACGAAATTCTGCTGATCTTCTTTCAGCCTCTTGTGAACCTCGCAAGCCCGGATGGCTTCTTCCAATGTCATATCTGTTACCGGTGGCGGGGTTCCATTCCCGTCACGATTTCTCGGTGAGCTTGACATGTCGGAGAGTCTGGCTGAAGGAACTGAGGGAACCGAAGAACTGTCTGATGCTGCCATAACTGTGACTCTTCTGCTCACTGCAGGGAACGAAAGGCAGGGTTTAGGCTTCGGAAAGGGTATTTGGCTCAGGGTTTCGGGCTAGTGCAATGTGTAGTTACCGATTAATGTTTACTTAAAACGTATTTTCTCAGAGTCCTAATCGGTTGAAAAAGATCGTGTCTTCTTTTTCACAACTAACCTAAGGCTCTAATCAGTGGATCTCGTCACTACATTTATAAGCCCCTCGTTTTCACCTGTAAATCATCTTCCCGGGACGGACAATCCCGAGTGAGGGTCCTATAAGGCAAGCGAGTTCCACCGATAAAGGAAAAAAGTGAACTTAAGGCTAGCTGGTTAGGCAAACCTCCAACGTATATGAAACGCGGGCCACGGTCGAAGTCAACGTCCATGAGCTAGGGCAGAAATCGTGCCAAAATTTTGGCATGACCTCTCCTGACTCGCTTGCGCGAGGGGCCTTAGCTTTTGGTGTTGGCCAAGTTGTGGCTGGTACGGTTCATGCGTTGAGGGTTTGGTGACACGGTGTCACATTGAACCTTCGGGTATGTTTTTCGGCAGAGCTCCGCGTCAAACTCAAGGCTGAAAAGCTCAAGACTTCGGGTCAGGAATGACCTTCGGTCTCAATCTTTCAAGCTTGACTTGTGAGGGAACCCGGCGTAAAAAACATACACTTGGGCTTTATGACACGTACTAAGCCAAAAACCAACCGGGGTCTTGGACGAAGTGTGACACAAAAAGTGCATGGCTTACACGGGCTAGGATGGGCTGTTTGGGATGACCCCGTGCGCGCTCGAAAGGTATCTAGCAGACCAACCGAGCTGCAACTGAACGGTCATCCCGGGTTATGGGTCATAGTGTGTAGTGTATCGAGGCAGCAAGTGCACGTAGCGTGCGGTGTACCGAGGCAGTAGTGCAAGTAGTGTGCGGTCACTAAATTCTTTTTCTGAGTAAAACAGGGATTTTCAGAACGTGTTTTAAAGAGTTTATGCGCAGTTCAAAATGTAACATGAAAATTAAGTATGAACGGGAATGCACGAACATGATATGATTTTAGATGAAAAATGCAACAATTTTTTTTTTGAAAACCGTTCTATGCTTTGAACAACACACACAAAAACGAGAAAGGGTAAACGAAAGTTTGACCTACGGAATGCTTTTGGAAAACGACGGCAGTTTTGAAAAAGTATCCTAGTCCTCAATGGAGTCGCCAACTGAAATTACCCGGGATCGCGCGGGCTGCGCGCGAGCTGTTGTCTTTCGCGGATATTTGGGACCTCACTTTCGGGAAGGAGAGGAGTCGCCACGCGGTTTTGTATTTTGAGCCCAAATGTTGAAAATGGCTTGGAAAAAGTGTCGTTTTGTATTTTGAGCCCAAACTTTGGAAATGGCTTTGAAAAGGTGTCGTTTTGTATTTTGAGCCCAAACTTTGGAAATGGCTTTTAGTACAGGAGATTTTTAGGTTCGGAGGTCACGTTACGTGTCGGGAAGAGTATTTTGAGATCACCCGAAATGCCTCGTATGACGAGTCTTTCTACCTTTCTCGAAATTGTGTGTGTGTGTGTGTGTTTGCATTTTGAAAATGGGGACTTGAATGACAAACTTAATCTTGATTTGAATGTCGAATGTCGATTTTATGATTCTTGGGAAAAAGCGAGCGTTTGAATGACAAACGTCGATTTTGGAGTTTTTTAGGAAAAGAGGTGCGAGTGACGAGTTTGAATCTTTAGCTTAAGTGTCAAATGTTGACTTTAAGAAAAGAGCATTTGAATGTCAAACGTCGGGTTTTGAGTTAAAAATGATCGTTTGGATGCCAAACGTCACTTTTGCGCGTTTTGAAAGAGAGTTCGAATGACGAACTCCGGTTTTGAACCAGGCATTACATTGTTAGCGATTTTATGGAAAAAAAGCATTAAATGAGATGCGATCAACGAATCATTTTGCGACTCGTACATTGATAAGTAAATACTATCACGAGCCGAATGGCTCAGACTTGTAAATGACAGTATTTAAAATGCGGTATCAACGGAATCAAACGATCCGGACATTAAAGGTGCGATCAACGAGCCAAACGGCTCGGACTTGTAAAGTTGCGTAATTTAAATGACAATCAACGGATCAAATGATCCAGACTTGTAAATGACTATCACGAACAAAATGGTTCAGACTATGAAATTGCGAATCAACGGATCAAACAATCCGGACCGTAAATGATAGAAACGTAAAAACGGGGCCGAAATGCCATTTTAACCCGAGATTACTTCTTTTATGGGAGAGAAGATGATCTTGGACTAAAACGTATCGGACCCCGTAGACGGCGTTACGTCTACATTTCAAGTATTTTGACCGAAGCGGTTAGGGAGAGAGAGTGTTACCTATGGCTAGGGGTTGACTCTTTTGGCTCAGGTTGACGTATATGGGATACGGTTTAGTGTTTGAAAGGGTGTTTTGATTTTGTTTGGTTCGTGTTTGGTTGAAAAAAGAGGATTTCATGCAAATCGAGACAAAATGGGGCTCGGGAGAGGGTGGAAAGGGTTTATGCCGTGGGCTTTGGTGAAAATGGTTAATATTTTTCCTCTTTTTGAAATGTTTTGATAGCCCTTATATTTATAGGGTGAAATTGTAAAACAGTTCGGACGGACTTATCCTCAATTTGGGGAGGTTTTGTGGTATTTTGGAAAATGGGAGGACTTGTTTGCAATTCTGGTTTTGCCTGTAACACAGTCCGGACGGACTGTGACTCAATTTCAGGGGCATTTTGGTCTTTTCACCTTGAAATCTGATTGATGTTGACTAGAGGGCTTTAGAATGTGTGCCACGTGCCCCTGTGACTCACCTAGGCTAGGGTTTTCGTCCCGTCAATTCCCGGTTTTGTCCGTTTTTTAAATAACTATCCGGAAAATGTTCGAAACGCCCCCGGAAAGTCCCGAAAAGTGCATTTTTCGAGAAAAGCTGTACTTTTACGTGTGATAACGTGTGTTGAGTATGCTTTGACGTTGGGATGCACGGGACAGTCTCGGGACGTCTCGTTGGCTTGAGAACGGGGAGTTTAACGGGTTCCAGTTAACCTGGAGCGGGTCAGTTTAACGAATCCCGGTTAACTTTTAACGGATTTTGACGATCCGGATTTGGGTACTTACAGAATTGGCCAATTTTGATATTTAGGCAAAATGCAAAAAATTAGATGTATACTTCAACCATTATAACATTAACATCAAATGAGCAAGATTGAAATGATCTACTCCGCTTCCCGAACATTTAGACGAAGTCGAATTGAAGAACAGACAAGAATTGGATTTATGGTGAATTGTTGAAGGAAGAAGAAAACCTAGGTGAACTAAGAAGGAACAAGGATGAAATGTTTGCTGATGTTTTCTTTCTCTCTCCCAGGAAGCTTCACCCGAAGGAAAGATATACATTGACTTAAGTTTCATCTAAGCTCCTCTAAGACTTGGGTTGTTGCCATTAACTTTCTTAAGTTATAAATTTTACACTTTAGCACCTTAGCATTTTATAAGTTCTTATTTAAATTTTCCAATCTTATTAATTCACTACACAACTCCTATTAGTTTCAATTAATCATTAAATATTTACATTTAATTTATTAACATACTTAAAATATCAATTAAGTTATTAAAATATTATGACTAACACAAAATACTCACAAACATAATGTGAAGCATAAAATGAGACGCAACGCACGCCATATATACGTGCTCAACATGTGATCAAAATAGTGTCTAATTTTGGGGTCGTTACAATCACTATCCCTTAAAGAAAATTTGTCCCGAATTTTAAATTTACTTACCGAGAAGGTCAAACAACCACGGATACTTCTAACACTTAAAGTAAGGACTCCGCAGAAGAATGCAACTGCGATGCAAAATGCATGGAAATATATGAATGCGATGAGCCAAGGTCTATAAGTGCGCGTTCTCTTAGACTCGATATAAAAATGATTCCTCCTATTACTGTTTCACGGCAAAGACACGTCCTGAACCTTAGGCCTCCTCGAAGCATCATTTTTCTGACCTTGTGAAGCCCCGATGCCACTCCCCGATGGTTGATTCTTTGGTTTAGGACAATCCTTTTGAAAATGCCCCAACTGCCCACAACTCAAACACTTCCCTTGCTTCTTCCAACATCGATCCTCTGAATGCCCTTCCTTCTGACAATAAGTACATACTCTCCTATGTTGATTCCTTGGAGTATTACCTCGACTATCCTTGTCTTGTTGTTGGGGTCTTTCTTGCCCTCCTTCTCTTTCGGCACTTAACACCTCAGTCTTTTTCTTATGCTCCTCAATTTCATGTTCCACGTGATAAGCACGATCTACCGCATCCTGGAAATCTTGAAACTTATGAGATACTGAGTTCGAATTGCTGTCTTCAATCCCCTGACAAACCTCATAGATTTCCTCTCTTCTGTTGCAACTAAATGAGTACAATACCTCAATAATTCGATAAACTTAGCCACATACTGAGCCACTGTCATGAAATTCTGCTCTAAGTTAAGAAACTATACCTCTATTCTATCTTGATCCACTTTAGGAATGAAGTGCTCCTTGAACTTCCTCACAAAATTCTCCCAAGTATAAGGCACGTGAGCATCATCCCAACTAGCCTTTAACGTTCTCCACCAATGCTCTGCAACCCCAGAAAACATATATGTAGCAAATCTAACTCGATCCTCATCATTACATATCAAAACATCAAATATCTTCTCCATTGCTTCTATCCATCTTTCAGCCTTAGTCACATCTGGTTCACCATCATACCCGATTGGTTTCATCTTCAAAAACTTTTCAAGTCCATACCTTGGAGGTGCCTGTTCTCCTCCTTGCCTCTGATCATTCATAACTTTCATTTCTTCCTCAAACATGCCTTGGAACATATCCCGAGTATCATCCCTTACATTGTCGTGGCATGAAGATCCAGTTTGATTACCCTCAGTTCCTGCCATAAAAACTAATTACCTGCATAAAACACTTAACGTCACTCACTAAATCCAAAACTACCTTCCTAGGTCACGTAGTCACTCTAGACTATCTATAACCGGGCTCTGATACCAACTGACGCGCCCCAGATCCGTGGTCCTACTTGGCCCCACGTCCGGGACACGCTCGAAAGACGTCATAATTTTCTTTAAAACTTTCAAAATGTCCTTTCTTAAATTTTTAATATACAAAACCTGTTTAAACTTAAAAACTTTCTATTTTACTACTAGAAGTAACTACATTTTACTTAAAATCCAAGCACCACATTTACAAACTATTTACAACTTAGGGAACAAAGATCCAAAACTTACTCTCCTTACTTATCATATTTACAATCACTAGAAGTACCAAAATAGTGACATAAAGTTTAGGTCTCGGGTATACTACTCCATTGGTGATACATTTAAATAATGCAACCAACACAAAATACTTCCCCAAGTTACATACCCAACTCGACGTCCTCCCCATGCTCAACGTTGCCTATTCCCTGGCTCGCCCTTATCTAAGGAAAGCAATAAAAGGAAGGGTGTGATAAATCTCAGTAAGCTATTATGAATGCAACAATATGATATGCCAAACCACATCATGTAAATATATATCAACTTACTCACTTAATACACCCCAATCTTATAACATATAGAAGGGTGCAAGATAAACACATAAGTGCGATAATGTAACGCTTAGAAGGATACAGAGCCAAGGTTTAATCCAAAAGGATATAATAGTCTGAGCAGCATCAATCGCTAAAGAAGAGGTTCCGGTACCAAGACAACAACATCAACAACAAGGGATAAATGAAACAAAGTCATATCCCAAAACGGTAGCTAAAACTCACTCAAAGGGAGCTAGCCAACAACCCAACCATGGCTAATGGAAGGGGAAATGGGAACTAGTGAATGGTATTATAATGAACTCGGCTCGGGTGCTATTATAATCTCATACCACTGCCCGAACAATCAAGTACCAGCTGAACTTTAAATAAAAGCACAGTAATAAATACTTGCTTAAACAACCAATATATGATTCCAATGTAGGTAACCATACCAAATACATCATAATAAGATGATAAACAAGTATCATTCATAAATAGCACAACGGCTAAACATCCTTGAAACAATTTATTTTAACTTAGGATTCCAAAGTAGGGAACCCTATCAAACACACCATTAAAGATGTCAAACAAGTCCATAATGAGCAACACATAAGTTCTACACAAATCAATATTGCATTTCAAGGACCTTTGATCAACCATATAAGGTTTGGGGAAATTTAGGTTTCATGGAATTCAAGTTTTCCACTCACTTTAGCCAAGTATTAAACAACCTTCCAAAACTCCTAATTTCTAGGTTAAGACATCATTTGGTAGTCCACATATTGTATTTTGATTTGGGTGTTCAATTGGGTAAAATATATATTAGGTAGTTAGGGAAACTTTGCTTTAAAAAGGTCAATTCAACACATGCTGAAAACAGGGCAGTGCACGAGTCATGCCACACAATCAGCACGAGTGCAAATTATTTCACGATTCGTGATCACAACTGGCTGAGGGGAACGACTCGTGACCTACAACACGAGTCATGCCCTTCAGCAGAATATTGCATCTGATGTTTGAACAAGCTTTTCAACCTTAAATCTTTCCTACCCTTTTTCCACAAACTGGTACCACCATGCCTACTGTTACGTCCTAAAAAATCCACTCAATATGTTCTGCATCTTGGACATCCATCTTGAGGTAACGTCTTAATTTACATCTTGGACTAACGCCTTGAAATTATTTGTTGTGTTTATCCTATTTTTCAGGAGCAGAATTATAAATAAATAATTCACCCATGTGACCGTTTGGACCTAGTCAAAGAGCAACATAACTATCAACCAAAAGATAATGGTTGGACTCCATCAACAAGAAGCGAGATTCTAGGCGCAAGATCAGCAGGACATTCAAGTTGATATTTTCAGTTACAATAACGCCTATATATTGCTCTTAGGAAACACTCTTGTTCACGTTACACAGTTTTGCTTACTCTACTCTGCACTTGTACTAAAAAACTATCAAATACTTAATAAAATTTGTTTGGTTTAGGCAGGCTTGCCAAAAGCCTCCTGAGGTTTTTATCTTGGACGATTGCTCTAAGGGTTTCCTCATTACATCCTTCTGTTCATCTTGCTTTGAGGATCATATTCCATTTGTGCCCAAACCTCCTTGAGAAGACAAATTCACCTGTCGAAATTTGTCCAAAACAATTTGGCGTCGTCTGTGGGAACTTTGGTTTTTTAGATTCCAATCAAGTTGAGCAATCCGACCTCATCTATGTCTACCCCCATCATTACCACTGGGGCAAGGACCATCGCGACAAGCTTGCCCACAACGTCCAATCTGAATCCACCTACGGGTTCTAGTGCAATCACGACCCAGAGCCAAGGACTTAGGCTGGGTGGATCCCCATCCATGACGTTACCTGGAATCCTGTTAGAACTCATAACGGCCATGACGTGTATGATGCAATAGCTAAAAGATCAGCTTGATGGACAGCAGCAAACCAACCAGACAATCTTTACTCACCTCGACAAGTTGCGACGTGATTTTTCGGCTTCAGGGCGCAGCATCCCCGTTATTAGCATTCCTGAGATTCCTCCTTTGCAACCCAGGACTATTTTTCAGGTGCTGAAACTAGTGCGTGAGGTGAACGAGGTAGCACATCCATGTTCAGTCCCGTTCAGATTGAAGGCACAACCGTCACATCCAACCCGATGCCGCTGTCTTCATGTTTCACTTTCGCAACTCCATCTCCCGTGGGGCAAACAAGGAGTTTTAATTTGTTCAATACTCCTTTTAATCCTATAGTTGCCACTAACCCTATTACAGATACTGCCCTTGCAAGAGAAGTACAACAGCTTAAGGAAGTCCTCATGAAGATTCTCGGAGTCACCTTGCCCTTGAACCAAGCCTCTCCAACTAGCCATCATGATTCACGCTTTGTCCCTGCTATAGCTGGAGTGGAAATCCCCAAGAGATTCCAAGTGCCTCCCATGAAGCAATACGATGGCACGACAGATCCCGCAGAACATATTGCTTTATACCAAGAAAAGATGGATATCATCAGCATTCCTTCGCACCTTAAAGAAGTTTGTTTATTCAGGGGCTTTGGTTCCACCCTATCCGGTCCCGCCTTGATGTGGCTGACTAATCAACTGATGAACTCCATCTCATCATATTCTTAATTAATTAACATGTTTCTTAACCAATTTTCTTGTAATCGTTTCTTTGAAAAATTAACAAGCGACCTCTACAGGATTGTACAAAAGCCTGACGAGACTCTCAAGGATTACGTGTTCAGGTTCAACAAAGAGGCCGTAAGCATTTCTCACATTGACGTGTCGACTGCCACGGAAGCTTTCAGGATGGGCCTTAAAAGGGAGTCACCCTTCTATCAAGACCTTGTCATGTTCCCATCTCGCAGCCTAGAAGAAGTTAGGACGAGGTCTGTCCATTTCATCAGGCTAGAAGAAGATGAAATGATCCATGGCAAGGCATCCAAGAAAGCATCAACATACGACAACCCTGACAGAAAAGCAGAATCCTCTCATCATTGATCTAACAGGGGAAAACCCTACTCTAAAATTGACTCTCCTAAGATTAATGTTTTGGAGTAATCAAGGTAAAAGGGGACCAGCAAGCCACCAAGGAATGTTATAAAATAGACATGAAAGCCTGCCTACTCCCCGTCCAGCATAGCAATTACAGAAAGGCGTCAAGGACATCTTGGAGGCTGTTGAGTATGATGTAAGAAAAGTGCCCGTGGAAGCCTCTAACCTTGATGCCCATGTGCTAGTCGGGATTGACTTACCCCCTGAAATTGAAGGAGAGCTGATCGACTTCCTGAAAAGTAGGAAGATGTGTTTCGCCTGGAAACATGAGGATATGACTAGGATAGATAAAAGTATCATAACTCATAAATTGAACATCGACCCTACTATCAAACTGGTCCATCAAAAGAGAAGGAAATTTGCCCAAGAACGGAATCAGATCATCAAGGAGGAAGTGGAGAGACTACTCAAGTCGAAGATGATCAGAGAAGTGCAATATCCTAGATGGCTCGCCAACGTGGTGGTAGTTGAGAAGAAAAATGGGAAATGGCGTGTATGCGTAGACTTTACAGACCTGAATAGAGCCTGTCCCAAGGATCCATTCCCGTTACCCCATATTGATTCTTTGGTTGAAGAGACAGCTGGCCACGACGTATTGACTTTCATGGAAGCTTCTTCAGGTTATCAGCAAATCCAAATGGAACCTTCTGATCAAGAAGATACCGCCTTCATAACTCCTGAAGGTATATATTGTTATATCGCCATGCCATTTAGATTGAAAAATGCAGGGGCAACCTATCAAAGACTGGTAAACAAGATGTTCAAGGATCATATCGGCAAAACCATGGAAGTGTACGTAGACGACATGGTGGTGAATTCAAAGAATATGGAAGATCACGTGAAACACTTAGCTGAGGCCTTTGACATCTTAGAGGCCTTCAATATGAAGTTGAACCCGTCTAAATGCTATTTTGGGGTTAGAGCTGGGAAATTCTTGGGGTACATGGTGACAAAAAGGGGAATTGAGGCCAGCCCGGAGCAAATCAAAGCTATTCTCAACCTGCAGTCCCCCAAAAACGTCAAAGATGTACAAAAATTGAGAGGACGAGTGGCAGCCTTGAATCGGCTCATTTCCAAATCTTCTGAAAAATGCAAGCTATTCTATGACGTATTAAGGAAGAACAAGCTGTTTCAGTGGACCGAACAACACGAATAAGCCTTCTTGAATCTCAAAAAGTACCTTACGTCTTCACCTCTCCTCGCTAAGCCAGAACTAGGTGAACCCCTCTATATATATCTAGCCATATCCGAGAACGTCGTAAGTGCTGTCCTAGTGAAGGAAGGTCAAGGCAGTCAACATCCTGTGTACTATGTAAGTAAATCCCTCCTAGATGCAGAAACCAGGTACTCTCATCTCGAAAAACTTATCCTCGCCTTAATAACTGCATCTACTAAATTACGTCATTACTTTGAAACGCATCCTATTATTGTGAAAACTAACTATCCTATCAGGTCCGTTATGAGAACTCCAGAGATGTCAGGGAGAATGGCCAAGTGGTCGGTCAAGCTCAGTACTTACGAAATTTCTTACGAACCTAGAAGTGCCATTAAGTCCCAAGCCCTTGCAGATTTTGTGGTCGATTTCAGTGCTACCTTGCAATCCGGGGTAGAACTAGAAGTCCAGCATCTCGAAGGTAATAATATCCCCAGGTATTGGACATTGTTTACAGATGGAGCATCCAACTCAAAAGGCGCAGGACTGGGCATCTTACTAAAGTCTCCACAAGGAGAATTAATCCTCCAGGTGGTTTCCTGTAAATTCCAGGCAACCAACAACGAAGCTGAGTACAAGGCTCTGATCATGGGTTTATCTACTGCTCTTAGTTTAGAAGTTACTCATCTTAACATATTTATTGATTCATTGCTATTAGTCAATCATTTTAACGGATCCTATGCAGCTAAGAGTACCAGGATGACACTTTATCTCCAACATGTTATGGCGTTGGCCGCACATTTTGTTAGTTTTTCCTTGAAACAGGTACCACGCGAGGAAAATGCAAAAGCTGATGCCCTGGCTAATTTAGGGTCAACATGTGGAGCGATGATAAATACAAACATCCCCATTATATACGTCCAATATCCATCCATTGATCGAACAGACGAGTGCGCAGCCCTAGGCCATACGGAGGTATCTTCTACAGGCCAGAGTGCGGTGCCGACATGGACTCAAACTATCATACAGTATTTGCAAGACGGAACCATTCCGCTAGACGTTAAGAATCAAAGGTCTTTCAGGATGAAGATGTCTCGGTTCACCTTAATTAACGGTAAATTGTTCCGGAGGTCGGCTACAGGTCTTTACATGAGGTGTTTAGAACCTGTAGAGGTCAAGGAAGTCCTAAACGACCTACACGCAGGAGAATGTGGAAATCATTAAGGAGGAAAGACACTATCTTCCAAAGCCCTCAGAACGGGATACTATTGGCCCATTATAAGACAAGACGCAATGGATTTCGCTCTAAAGTGCGATGCGTGTCAACGGCACAGCAACATCTTGCATCAGCCTGCTGAACCTCTTCACCCCGTTTTTTCATCTTGGCCTTTCATGCAATGGGGCATGGACATAGTCGACAAGTTACCAAAAGCCCCAGGAGGCAGAGTGTTCATGTTAGCCATGACGGATTACTTCTCCAAATGGATCGAAGCGGAAGCTTATGTTCAAGTACGAGATAGGGAGGTCATATCCTTCTTAAAGAAGAACATCTTGAGTAGGTTTGGCGTTCCTTCGGAGATCATTTGTGATAATGGTTCTCAGTTTATTAGCAAAAAGACAAGGGATTTATGTTGAAGGTTGGAGATCAAATTGATAACATCAACCCCTGTACATCCTCAAGCTAACGGCCAAGCTGAGTCAAGCAACAAGTTGGTCATCAACAACTTGAAGAAATGTTTGGATAAGAAAAGGTGAAGATGGGCCGATGAAGTACCACTTGTACTGTGGGCTGATAGGACAACGTTTAAGAACGCTATAGGACAAACACCATATTCTTTAGTATTCAGCACTGAAGATGTACTCCCCAGAGAAGCAAACTAGCCCCTAAGTGGGAAGGTCCCTATCTTGTTGATGCTGAGGCGGGAAGGGGTGCATACTGGCTATCTACCTCGGACGGCATCCGAATACCTAGAAGCTGGAATGCCCTACATCTGAAGCATTATTACATGTAAGATGAAAGTTATTACGGTTTCCATGGTCAGGTATGAGCTTCCCCTCAAACTAGTTTCTATCAATTTCCTTTCCTTTTTTACTTAAATCAAACATTTACTGACTTAAGCATCGGAGGGGTGTTATCCATAGCTAACACCCATATCTAACGCATTTCTGTTTTGAAAGATGTCACTATAAACCACGATAGTTTGATATACCCGGATGTATGGTCAACATGGGCAACTGCTCGATGTGTCAACATCTCGAAGAGACAAGGTAAAACACCTTTTAAGGCTTAAAAGATTATCCGCTTTTTCTAAGTTCATTAATTATCATAACTTCGCCTTAGCCCACAATTAAGGTATTTACCTTCTACGGTTTAAAAGATATTACATCTTTTCAAAGGATTATTGGTTATCACAACCTCACATGAGCGCACGTTTTCCCACTTGGGACTCAATGATTACAACATTGACACATGTTGTCTTTTCAACTTGGTTATAACATTGTTACATGTTGTCTTTTCAATTTGGTAATAACATTGACATGTTATCTCCATCTAGTGGTTGTAACATTTACATGTTACCAACGAAAAACAAAGATTTTATCACCAACCAAGCAGTTTCAATAAAATATCCAAGATTAAAGGGCAAAAGCGCCCCCACCAGGTTAAGATGTTGAACCAACCCAACATCTCCAAAAGGGTAAATGTCTTGACTCGTATGAGTCCTTATAAACTTAAAAAAATTCTTCTTGAGGGTAAACCCTCACCAAACTGTTTTCAAGGGAAGAAGATAAAAACATCCTAAAAGTCATTCTGTGTTGCTGTCGTGGGCATCGTCAACCTGCTCGAGATCCCTGGAGGCCTCATTCACCTTTTCATCAATGATCCACTGCAAAGCTGCCTTTTCATCATCCAAGTCCCAGTTCACGTGCTCTCCTGCCCGATATTCCTCAATCATTCGGATTCTAGTTTCAAAAACTGCTTTTGCAGTTTCATTTACCAGATCATCCTGAAGTGCTTCTATCTCCCTTGCATGTCTAATATCGACGCTGGCAAGCCTGGACCGCCATTTTAAAATCTCTTCATTTTTGTCCCTGATTTCCAATCGCTTTTCTCTCAGTATCCTTGCAGCTTCTTTCAAATCCTTCTCGTACTCAACCCTACTCATGTCAATGGTATCACACTTTTCCCTCCATATCCTGATTTCTTTTGACATCAACTTGGCAATCGAGATAGCCTGTTATCGACAAGCAAAAAAAAACATTTACCAAAATGAAAAAGGATCACTGCTGAAATTACCCGGGATTTCGCGCGGGGCGCGAAATGCGGTTGTCTTTCGCGGGGGGTTGGTGTCTGAGACCTCACTTCATGGGAAGGAAAAAATGAGGAGTCGCCACGCAGTTTTTGTATTTTGAGCCCAAATGTTGAGAAACGACTTTAGAAAATGGTGTCGTTTTTATTGGTAGCAAAAACTTAGGAAAAGGCTTTGAAAACGGGGATCATTTTTATTGGCAGCAAAAACGAGTAAAAAGCTTTTTTGTACCAGAGATTGTTAGGTTCGGAGGTCAAGTTACGTTTCGGGTAGAGTATTATGAGATCGCCCAAAATGCCTCGCATGACGAGTCTTTCTACCTTTCTCGAAATCGTGTGTGTGTGTGTGTTTTGAAATGGGGGCTTGAATGACAAGCTTAATCTTGGTTTGAATGACAAACGTTGATTAGGTGACTTTTGAAAAGACGAGCGTTTGAATGACAAACGTCGGTTTTGAGTTTGAAATGAGCGTTTGCGTGGCAAACGTCGACTTTGAGTTGAAATGAGCGTTTGCGTGGCAAACGTCGACTTTGAGTTGAAAGGGAGTTCGGAGGTCGAACTCCGGTTTTTTTGAACCGAGAATGTCATTGTTAACGATTTTTACGGGAAAAATGCGTATTAAATGATTTTAAGTGTCAAATGGCGGCTTTTAGTTTGAAGACGAGCATTCGGAGGCCGAACGTCATTTCGCGTGTTTTGAAAGAGAGTTCGACGGACGAACTCCGGTTTTGAACCGGGCATTACATTGTTAACGATTTTTTACGGAAAAATGCGTTTTAAATGATATGCGATCAACGAATCGGGTTGCGACTCGGACTTTGAAAAGTAAATACTATCACGATCCAAACGGGTCGGACTTTGTAAATGACAGTATTTAAAGTGCGTTATCAACGGAATCAAACGATCCGGATTCGTAAATGACGATCAACGAGACCAAACGGCTCGGATTTGTAAATGACGATCAATGAGGCCAAACGGCTCGGATTTGTAAATGACAGAAATTAAAATGACGATCGACGGATCGATCGATCCGGAATTGGTAAATGACAATAAAAGTAAACGGAACGGGGTCGGAACGCCGTTTTAACCCGTGATTACTTCTCTTACGGAAAGAGAAGAGGATCGAGGGGCTAAAACGTATCGGACCCCGTTAGACGGAGGCGTCTACATTTCGATAACGACGTTCGAAACGGTTGTAGCGACTGGCGCGTAAACCGAGACGGAACGGGAGATTTAGAGAGAGGGAGTTATACCTATGGCTAGGGTCGACTCCTTTGGCTCGGGAGGTGTGTACGGGACACGGAAAGTGATTCGAAAGGTTGTTTCAAGTAGTATGGTGCGTATTTGATCGAAATATGAAGGTTTCACGCGAATCGAGACAGAACGGAAGCTCGGAAGGGGTGAAAATCAGTTGGGCCGAGGGGGTGGTGAATTTTTGGAGTGATTTTGGTCTCCCTTTTGGCTTTGACAGCCATTTCTATTTATAGGTGAAAAATGCAGTAGGAGTCCGGACGGACTTGGACTGAATCCAGGGGGTTTTTGGGTATTTTGGAAATCTGGGGGACTTGCTGGCAATTTCAGGAAAAGTGCACAGGGAGTCCGGCCGGACTAGGCTTGCAAATCAGGGGTATTTTGGTCTTTTAGCCTTGATTTGTGATTGAAGGGTGACTAGATAGAGGTGGCATGGCTGCCACGTGCCCTCTGAGTCACCAGCCTTATGGGAATTCGTTCCTCGGTCCCGGTTTTGTCCGTTTTTTAAAATAACAGTCCGGAAAATGTCCGAAACGTTCCCGGAAAGTGCCGGAAAATGCGTTTTTCAGGGAAAGCCATACTTTTACGTGAGATGACACGTGTTAAGTACGGTTCGACATCGGGATGCACGGGGCAGTCCCGGGACGTCTCGTTGGCACGACAACGGGGAGTTTAACGAGTTCCGCACCCGGGAGCGGGCCAGTTAACGGATTTCGGTTAACTTTTTGACGGATTTGGACGATCCGGATTTGGGTACTTACAGTTAGCCCCTCAGCGACGTCACTTCCGAAGGAGGTGGGGTCGTTGAAAAAGATAAGGATCCAAATCAAGATGCCTTACTTTGAAAGAGACCTGGGCGGTCAGCTGGCTGGACCCTTAGCGAAAAGGATTCCTACGTATCCCGAGCGGGAATCAAGCCGATCGTAGTTCGAAAGAGGGCAAGGGCCGCGCATGGGGACCTTGACCGAGCGAGACTGTTAGGAGGCGTCTAAACCTCGGATGAGACCATTCGCGAGGTACTGCACTCGAATGGAGACCGTTAGAGGCGTCCGAACTCGAGAGGAGACCATTCGCGAGGTACTGGAACCTGAATGGAGACTATTGGGAGGCGTCTGAACCTGGGACTTCTGAAACCTTCGAGGGCGTGTGGCGCCTCAAACCGGAGTTGCGATGCTGACGAGGGCGTTCGTGCCTTAGGTGCTGGGCTTATTGCTGTTGCCAGTTTTATCCTGCTGGGGATGAGCGTTCGGGCTTACCTGGATGGCCGAAGAGGGATTGTTGCAAGGCGTTCGTGCCTTGGGGTTCGGGCTTATTGCTGTTGCCGCTGAGGTGGAACGATCGGGCTTACGACTGGCGGCCGAAGAGGGATTGTTGCAAGGCATTCGTGCCTTGGGGTTCGGGCTTATTGCTGTTGCCGAGAAGACGAACAGCAAGGGTCTCGATAGAAGAGTGGAGGTCGGATCGCGAAGGCCTGAGGTCGATTTGTTTGAGATGGGACCGTGAAAGGTCGCGATTGAGAATTGGAATTGGACCGTGAAAGGTCGCGATTGAGACTTCGAAATCGGACCGTGAAAGGTCGCGATTGAGGATTGAAACCGGACCGTGAAAGGTCGCGATTGAGAATTGAAATCGGACCGTGAAAGGTCGCGATTTAGAATTTGAATCGGACCGTGAAAGGTCGCGATTGAGAATTGGAATCGGATCGTGAAAGGTCGCGATTGAGACTTTGAAATCGGACCGTGAAAGGTCGCGATTGAGGATTGGAATCGGACCGTGAAAGGTCACGATTAAGACTTGAAATCAGACCGTGAAAGGTCGCGATTGAGGATTGGAATCGGACCGTGAAAGGTCACGATTAAGACTTGAAATCAGACCGTGAAAGGTCGCGATTGAGAATTGAAATCGGACCGTGAAAGGTCGCGATTGAGAATTGAAATCGGACCGTGAAAGGTCGCGATTGAGAATTGGAAGACCGTGAAAGGTCGCGATTGAGACTTTGAAATCGGACCGTGAAAGGTCGCGATTGAGATTTGAAATCGGACCGTGAAAGGTCGCGATTGAGAATTGAAATCGGACCGTGAAAGGTCGCGATTGAGGATTGAAACCGGACCGTGAAAGGTCGCGATTGAGAATTGAAATCGGACCGTGAAAGGTCGCGATTGAGAATTGGAATCGGACCGTGAAAGGTCGCGATTAAGGATTGGAATCGGACCGTGAAAGGTCGCGATTAAGACTTTGAAATCGGACCGTGAAAGGTCGCGATTGAGGATTGGAATCGGACCGTGAAAGGTCGCGATTGAGAATTGAAATCGGACCGTGAAAGGTCGCGATTGAGGATTGAGATCGGACCGTGAAAGGTCGCGAATGAGAATTGAAATCGGACCGTGAAAGGTCGCGATTGAGAATTGGAATCGGACCGTGAAAGGTCGCGATTGAGGATTGAAATCGGACCGTGAAAGGTCGCGATTGAGGATTGAAATCGGACCGTGAAAGGTCGCGATTGAGAATTGGAATTGGACCGTGAAAGGTCGCGATTGAGACTTTGAAATCGGACCGTGAAAGGTCGCGATTGAGGATTGAAACCGGACCGTGAAAGGTCGCGATTGAGAATTGAAATCGGACCGTGAAAGGTCGCAATTGAGAATTGGAATCGGACCGTGAAAGGTCGCGATTGAGAATTGAGATCGGACCGTGAAAGGTCGCGATTGAGAATTGAAATCGGACCGTGAAAGGTCGCGATTGAGAATTGGAATCGGACCGTGAAAGGTCGCGATTGAGACTTTGAAATCGGACCGTGAAAGGTCGCGATTGAGAATTGAAACCGGACCGTGAAAGGTTGCGATTAAGACTTTGAAATCGGACCGTGAAAGGTCGCGATTGAGGATTGGAATCGGACCGTGAAAGGTCGCGATTAAGACTTTGAAATCGGACCGTGAAAGGTCGCGATTGAGGATTGAAACCGGACCGTGAAAGGTCGCGATTGAGAATTGAAATCGGACCGTGAAAGGTCGCGATTTAGAATTTGAATCGGACCGTGAAAGGTCGCGATTGAGAATTGAGATCGGACCGTGAAAGGTCGCGATTGAGAAATGAGATCGGACCGTGAAAGGTCGCGATTGAGGATTGAGATCGGACCGTGAAAGGTCGCGATTAAGGATTGAAATCGGACCGTGAAAGGTCGCGATTGAGACTTGAAATCGGACCGTGAAAGGTCGCGATTGAGACTTGAAATCGGACCGTGAAAGGTCGCGATTGAGGATTGAAATCGGACCGTGAAAGGTCGCGATTAAGGATTTGAGTAATGGTGAAAACCATTAGGAATTTTAACGTCTGGAGACGAGCGTTAGTGAAAACTAACTGGGAATTTATCCTCGGGGGATGGGGTGTTAGAAATGTCTAACTGGGGAAATTTTATACTTTTGGGGGGCCAAAAGAGGTAAAATTGGAACTGCATAAAGCTGAGGGGCCAAAGTGGCAGAAAATTTTCTGGTGCAGTAAGAGTTCGGCCGTACGTACAACGACGCCATGAGGCTGGTGGACGGGTGGTCCGCCTACGCTAGGAGGCTCGTGGAGTTCATGCGGTGCAGTTCCCGGAGGAGCGTGGATGTCCGTGATCGGGGGCCGTCTAGGCCGAGAGATTCGCCTGCTCCCACAGTTGGTGGGGAGGACTTTACACAGGGGTTCGGCCGGTTCGCGGCGTAACGGGCCGGATTTGGAGTTCCTTCTTGCGCACTCGAGGCACGAGAAGGGGAGTCCTCGAGTTCGCGTACTCCGAGGAGGCCTTTGCCTATTCTCGTACCTGGGAGGAATTTGGCGAGTTCTGTTTGCGACGGATCCGGCAATGCGGAGCAAAGGCATCGAGTGCACGGATGACGAGCGGGACTCAGAGTAGTCCTATTTTCTACCGCTTTCTTTCTTTACTCGCTTTGCTTAGACAAAATGCATGTATTTGTCAGAACAAATTTGATTTGAACCGTATTTGCAAAAAGGCGCCGTGGGGCGGAACTCGTATTTCGCATATTTATTCTCGTGATCACCTTCGTTATTTTTGGCAAATAAGGAAGTAGGTTAATCAAAAATAAATAAAATGAGAAATGCATTAAAAATTGAACGGGTCAAAATTTAAGCCTATATGCACTAATTATTAATTATTTGCACTGTTGCACGAGCCCGGGGCGGAAGGGATGCTGATATTGGTTGAATGAAAACATGGGCAGCACGCAGATTTCTTAAAGGTAAAAAAGGGAGTTGTTTGGAAATGTTTCCAATTTAGGGGCAGCTGGCTGCAGAGTTGACCAAGTCAACTGCAGAGGGAGTCCGGCCGGTCTTGGAATGAATTTCCAGATTCTTTAAATTGCAGTTTCAGCTTTGCAATTGTTTAAGAAACTGCGCATAGTTTTTTTGTTCATCTGGCTGAATTCTCTCAAACTTCCAAGGTTCCTTTCATTTTCTGACATGGCTCCCTTTCCCAAGTTATCGTCTCGGATGCAAGAGCGATATTTGGACAACTTTCAGTAGTGGGTACGGAACCACACGAGGCAGAACAAAAGGTTTTTCGAAGGCTGTTACGGGATTAAATCTGTTTGGGCTTTGAAGGAGCTCATGCCAGATTGGGATCTTTTGAGAGCCGCGTCTCGGTTCTGGGACGTACGGAGGAATGTGTACAACTTTTCGTACAACAAAATCACTCCTACGTTTGAAGATTTCCGGGCCATTATGGGAGGACCTGAGACGGAATAGCTAGTTCTTCCGTATGCTGGTGGCATGGCCACTGTTGAGAAGCTAGTGTCTTTGTTTGGTATCTCGGCTGGAGAAGCATACGGGATGCTGATACATGATACCGATTACGTTGACATTTCGGGACTACCCGAAAGATTTGTCGGGGCTGAGGGGAGCGTCTTTTCGTGGGACGCGTTTGCTCTGTGCGCGATTGCTACTCTGTTCACATTCACGTCTCTGGGTGTGTGCCATCACAGTGTCCTGGACCTAGTGAGGCAGTGCCGGAGTGGGGGAGACATCGTGCCATTGGTCTTGGGCGAGACGTTCCTGGGCATAGGCCGAATGGCAACCGGTAGCCGATACATGTGGGGAGGTGTGATGATGTTGCCATTCGCGGGAAAATTCGATTTTTGCGTTTCTTTGAAAAACCAAATAAAACCGGAAAAACGGAGTCGCCACGCCATTTTAATTTTGAAGGGCCAAAACTTTGAAAAAAGCCCGAGATCAGAGATTTAGGTTCGGAGGTCATGTTACGCGTCGGGAAGGACGTTAGTGTGCACCCGACGCGCCCTCAAAACGAGTCTTCCAAGCTGAAAATCATTTGTGTGTGTGTGTGTGTGTGTTTTGGACAAAAATAAGTTGAAACTCAGAAAAGTAAAAATTGGGACATCTTTTTAAGACTTTAAACTGATCCCATGATTTTTTGGAAGATTTTTGGATTGAGATTTGGTACTCAAAAGACCTTTTGAAGTTGAGAGCCATTTCTGCCAGAATGAAAAAGGCAGTGGACCTTTGATTTTGAAAGGGATTCAAGGGTCTTAAAACTTCATAATCTGGATAAACTCAGAGAATGAAAGTTGTTCTAGACACCTTAAATAAAGTTTTTGCGAAGGAATTTTCCATTTTGGAGAAGATTTGAGGGGTCAAAACCTTCTGGAAACCTCAGATATGAGATCTGGATTCCCAGAAGCTGATGAACTAGCCTCTGAAAGAAAATTTGAAAAGAGGAGTTTTACTCACCCAAAAAATAAAATAAAAATATGTCTGGAAAGCTCTGGATGTTGGCTACAAAAAGTGTTTTGTAGTCAACACCAAATTCCAAGTTCATCTGTGTCCAAAAATTAAGACCATGGACTGAGGTCTGAGAAAATTGCTACTGGACAGCAACTTCTCAAGAAAGAAAATATGATTTTAAGGGGGGTTTTGCATCCATGCTTGTCCCCATTTCCCTAGGTTTTGGTTAGTGATCACTAGACATTTTAGTGGTGAATCAACTATACCAAACCATCCTTTGGGTACATTAGGACTAAGCATTTCATTTGCTTGGTAAGGGGAATTTTATCCTTGGAAATCAAGATTTAGTGCTTGAAAATGGTTGTTTAGGGTTTTGAAAGTGCATTTTTGCAAGTAAGCAAGAAAAGCTTTGAAAATAATGTTGATCTTTGTAGAAGATCATCCATGGAGATGGTCTTCCATGGTGATCTTCTTAGATCTAAAGAAAGAAGATGAAAGAACTACATTTTGTAGTATGAAGATGTATGCATGGATGAGATTTAGGGTTAGGAAGAGGAGGGTTTACCAATCTTCCTTGTGTTCTTGAGTGTTTGGCCTGAGTGTATGAGTGTTTAGGGCTTGAATATGAGAGTGAGTGGATGAGTGTGAGTTGGGAAAGATTGGAGAGAAAATGGTGACAATTCTTGAAGAATTCTCACTGTTTTCTGTCTATATTTCGCCGTGAGGTTCGGTGCAATTGTGTTCTTTCTTCTTATTTTTGTGACTGGAGGGCTCAATTTATAGCCCTCCTGAAAATGCAAAGGTATCCGCGCGGATAGGTCCGAGCGGCGTGCCTTTCGTTCATTAAATGCGGCTCCGGCTTTGGACAAGAAGAATATTTCTTTTGAAATTCAAATTAGGCGGCCGGTTATGTTTCCAGCATTGCTATATTTGGTTTTCTTCTTTTGTTTTTCTTTTTTAAGATTCTTTTTAAGGTTTAACCTTAAATAACAATGCCCATTTTACCCTCACTTTGTTAGGAAAGTTAGGATTGTTAGGAATTGTTAGAAATGTTATAACTTTCGTTAATTTTCTAACGAAAATTCTAACAAGCTCAAATTGGAGCACTTACAGTAGCCCCTCGGCGACGGCGCTTTCGAAGGAAGCGGGGTCGTCGATAAGAGTAAGGCTCCATATTTGGCGTGTGATGATCGAGTGATCGGGTGGCCGAACCTAGTGATAGGCTACCTACGTATCCCGAATGGGAATCAAGCCGATCGTAGTTCGGGTCTTTGACCCCGGAGATGATGGTGTTTTAGGTGCCTCGAACCTCGATGAGCGAGTTACACGATCGGTTCTTTGGAAAGAAACTTCGGCTGGGATAAGAGATGACCATTTTTGGTCTGATGGCTATCCGCTCTGCTGGGGATAGGGATGACCATTTTCGGTCTCTGCTGGGGATGATTGCGATTTATCGCTTTCTAGTGATAGCGTCTTAGGTGCCTTGAACCTTGAAGATGGCGTTTTAGGTGCCTCGAACCTTGGAGATGGCATTTTAGGTGCCTCGAACCTTGGAGATGGCGTTTTAGGTGCCTCGAACCTTGATGATGGCGTTTTAGGTGCCTCGGACCTTGATGATGGCGTTTTAGGTGCCTCGAACCTTGATTTGAAATGGCCTTTCGGTGGACTTCGTCTGGCTGCCGAAGGAGAGGGTGACCGTTTTGGTCGAGGGCTGGACTAATGATAGGCTACCTACGTATCCTAGTGGGAATCAAGCCCTTTCGTAGTTCGAGTACTACTCGAGATTCCGTTGGCTTTTGGGATTCCGTTAACTTTGCCGGGATTTCGTTGGCCTTTCTGGGGAAAATCGACGTATTCGCCCTGGGGAATCGTCTTACGTTTGGCTGACCGTTGGATGATTTTGATGAAATATACGGGATCTCGTTATCTTTCTCAGGGCACTCGGACTTACGTTTGACTCTCGGGTAATTTTGATGAAAGATACGGGATCTCGTTATCTTTCTCGGGTCACTCGGTCTTACGTTTGACTGGGTAATTTTGATGAAAGATACGGGATCTCGTTATCTTTCTCGGGTCCTTCCGGTCTTACGTTTGGTACTGTCGGGTAATTTTGATGAAAGATACGGGATCTCGTTATCTTTCTCGGGTCACTCGGTCTTACGTTTGACTGCCGGGGGTGATTTTGATGAAAGATACGGGATTTCGTTATCTTTCTCGGGGTACTCGGTCTTACGTTTGACTGCCGGGGAAGATTTTGATGAAAGATACGGGATCTCGTTATCTTTCTCGGGTCACTCGGTCTTACGTTTGACTGCCGGGGGTAATTTTGATGAAAGATACGGGATCTCGTTTTCTTTCTCAGGGCACTCGGTCTTACGTTTGACTGTCGGGGATAATTTTGATGAAAGATACGGGATCTCGTTATCTTTCTCGGGTCACTCGGTCTTACGTTTGACTGCCGGGGGAGATTTTGATGAAAGATACGGGATCCGTTATCTTTCTCGAGGAGATCAGTCTTACGTTTGACTGCCGTGGGTAATTTTGATGAAAGATAAGGGATCTCGTTATCTTTCTCAAGGCACTCGGTCTTACGTTTGGCTATAGGGGTAATTTTGATGAAAGATACGGGATCTCGTTATCTTTCTCGGGTCACCTGGTCTTACGTTTGACTCCGGGGGAAGATTTTGATGAAAGATACGGAATCTCGTTATCTTTCTCACTCGGTCTTACGTTTGACTCACGGGGTAATTTTGATGAAAGATACGGGATCTCGTTATCTTTCTCGGGTCACTCGGTCTTACGTTTGACTGCCGGGGGCAATTTTGATGAAAGATACGGAATCTCGTTATCTTTCTCAGGTCACTCGGTCTTACGTCACCGCTTAGGGAAGATTTTGATGAAAGATACGGGATCTCGTTATCTTTCTCGGGTCACTCGGTCTTACGTTTGGTAGCAGGGGGTAATTTTGATGAAAGATACGGGATCTCGTTATCTTTCTCGGGTCCACTCGGTCTTACGTTTGGCTAGGGGCAATTTTGATGAAAGATACGGGATCTCGTTATCTTTCTCGGGTCACTCGGTCTTACGTTTGGCGGGGTAATTTTGATGAAAGATACGGGATCTCGTTATCTTTCTCGGGTCACTCGGTCTTACGTTTGACTGCCGGGGAAGATTTTGATGAAAGATACGAAATCTCGTTATCTTTCTCAGGTCACTCGGTCTTACGTTTGACTGCCGGGGGTGATTTTCTTGACAAGGGGCTGACTTTGGTTATCTTTGGTTAACTCTGTCAAGTTGGGGACTGAATTGCAGAGTCCTGGAATTTTAAGGGGCAAAAGGGTCATTTTGACCCTTGCAATCCTATCCGCGCGGATAGGGTTTGAAAACCAGGGGTATTAATTAGGGCCAACGCCCTTTTCTTCTTCCCCATTCAGTTTTTGAAACAGACGAGAGCAGAGAGAGAGAGACCGAGAGAAGGAAGCCATTGAAGGCCAAAAAGCTTCGAAAATCTTCCGATTTCTTCGATTTTTTGAGCAATGGAACACGGGGAAGGCGCTTTTCAAGGCCAAGGACGTGGCCCGGTAGCGGAGAGGCGATTGGAGCTCGTCCGGATGAGGAGGCATTACAATCTTTCGCAATCGATTGCGGAGGAGCCCTACCCCGATGCTTGGCAACATTGGGCTTCGGATTCGAATCTCCGAACGGTATACTTTGAAACCCTTTTATCCCTTTGTTGATTTCTTGTTTGAAATTTGAATTTTAGGTGATTTTTGAATTATTTTTTTTTTGAAATTAAATATTGATGTTCATTGTCTTTGAATCTTGATGATTATGTGAATAACCCAAAATGTGCATTTTGCTTGGGAAAAAGAATTGGCATTTTCGCCATTTTTTTTTTTAAATTCGAAAATTGCATGTGAAAATTCGAAAATTGTGATTTTTTTTTTTTTTTTGAAATTGAATATTGCATGTTGATGATGATTTTTTTTTTTTGAAATTGGATATTGATATTGATGAATGATGCAATGCATGCATTTTGTTTGGAAAGAATGAGCATTTTGCCAATATGAGATGTATGTATGTTTAGGATTTTTTATTTTTGAAAAGTGGGACGGATTTTTCCTCCCGTTGCATGTAAGATGGATGATATGCATGTATGCATTTTTTTTTTTTTGAGATGATGGATGGTATGCATGTTATTTTATGAAAATGGGACGGAGTTTTTACTTCCGTAGGAATGCATGCATTGGGATTTGCTGAAAACTGTTTTCTTTTATGCGAGAAAAATGGGGCTATGCTCATTGTATCTTTGTTATCTTGTCGAAATTTTTTAATGCATGTGTATGCTTTTTTTTTTGTGTAAATGCAAATGCACTTTTTTTGACATTTTCTCTCTTTTTTTTTTTTTGTAGAGGCGGAAACCGTTTTGTGACGGAGCACTCGAACAAAATGAAGACTCGAGGATCGGTGGAGTCCGTGATTGACTTGTGGGACCGGCTTCCGAATGCGGGCCGAGGAGCTTTGCCGAGTCCGAGACAGATTGTTATCGAGACGGGGCTCTGGGAGTTCGTTGAGTGCTTGAGGGGACTGGTCAAGTTCCCTAAGAGCAAGGGCTTGATGTTTGCTCAGCGCGGCCTTTGGTGGGACGCGACCCACACCTTTCACTTCTTCGGCGAGGCTACGGTTACGCCTCCGACTATGCCGCGATTACGGGTTTGTCCTTTAATGGACGCGGCATTGAGTGGCGGGACGGCTACGGCCCGATCTTTGATCTGCCAGCCCTTCGGGATTTTCCCCTATTCCCAAAAAGGGATGGGGATGGAGTATGCCGTGGTCTACGGCAAGATTGTGGAGACCATAGCGAGCTATGAGGCCTGAGGAGGAGAGGATAGGCGCCTGATCGATTGCCGGGGCCTTCTTGTGGTTTGCTTTTTTCGAGCACGCTCTTTGGACATGCGTGAGGGGACGGTCTTTGCCTTGTTGAGGTCCTTGGAGGACATGGAGACGGCCGGAGATGTCTCGTGGGGAGAGGCCGGGCCGGCGAGCTTTACTTTGCTCTCGATAGGTACGGCGGAAGAGGCTGTGAGCTCCTTATGCTTGCTTTGAGTTTGCCCTGGAGGTATAAGCTCTCTTTTTGCTTTCCCTCTTTTTTTTTTTTTTTGAGCACGCACTTTTCTTTTGCACTTTGGATTGATTGGATTTTTACCTTTCGCAGTATGGGCGTTGGAGTTTTTCCACGTCACGATGTGGCGCGGCACGGCGGAGTACGTCGGGGCGTATCCGGCCGTATGCAGTCTTGGTCCAAGCATGCCCGGGAGAAGATAAGCTCCAGGGGCGTACGACCCTCGAGTACGCGGATTGCCTTCCTTTGACGGAGGCCGAGACAGATGAGGGGATGATATTCTTCCCCAGGATCGCTTTGAGGTGGCGCAGCTGAAGGGCGCTGAGATGCTGGACTGTGCGGCGGAGGATTTTGGTGAGGTCCGACTCGCGATGCCTATTATCTAGGAGAGAGGGTGACGCGTCAGCATGGCGTGAACTCGCCTTTGAGGACACCGGTGGAGCCTCTCGCCGATATGATGCACCCGAGCGATCGGTCCGTGACCTGGGACGATTACCGAGCAGGCCAGCACTTCTCGGATTTCGTGGCGATTGAGCCATATGCGACATTTGTCTTGAGGAGGCTGAGGATGCCTCAGGTCTTGGATAGGGAGGGGCTTGGGATCCCGCGGTACCCTCGGGCCAGATTTTTCCTATATCCCAGGATGGGGTCCGATTGAGGGTGCAGATCCCTCAGCCCGAGCGACTTCCACGAGCTTTCCGGCCTCGTCCGGGTATGAAGGTATGGTTTCACCTTTTCCCCTTCTTTTCTTTCCTTTGTTTCATCATCTTTAGCATCACTTCCTTTTTTGACGCTTTTGCTTTTGTGCAGTTTTCGGAGGTGGTCGTCGAGAAGCTGACGAAGCAAGTGATCGGGGCCAAGAGATTCATCAGGAGGATGGTCGCTTGCGGGGCTCCTCAGGCTAGAGCGAGGCGACCACGGCGGCGCTGTCAGACGGGAGAGCTTCCCATTCGCCGAGACTTCTTCAGAGACTCCTCTGTCTCCTCTCCTTGATCCCCGCGCGCACGCCTTCGGATCACGTCATTCTCGGGATCCACACGGGCGGGGACACGTTTGGCGGCATGGCGGGTCGTCTTCGTACGTGCGGGAGTCCGACGCCTTCACCTTCGGGTACGATTTTTTGCGGATCTCGCTTGCCCTATCGTAGCGTGCCTGGCTGGTCCCGATGAGCCTCTTTCTGGAGACGAGGACGATTCTGAGCCCGAGATTTTCTGGGCTCCTGAGGAGGCGGGCCCGAGTCGCAAGAGGGGCCGGGGGGAGACATCGGGCGCTGGAGACTCCGATTGATTTTTTTTTTTTTTGAGATTTAGATTTGTACAGATTATGCACATTTTTTTTTTGGATGTAATAATTTAGGATTTTATTTATGTTTGTTTGTTTTTCTTCTTTTTTTTTTTGCACACTCTTTTTTTTTTGGAATGTAATAATTTAGGATTTTATTTTATGAATGCAATGCAATATGAATGCAGTGTTGCATGAGCCTTGGTTTTGTTTGGTATATGAACTGGTTTGGGGAGTTTTTTTTTTTGCACAGGTTTCGAGCAACCGGGACGGAATATTCCTCTTTTGGTGTAGCAGCTTGGACTGTTGCAAAGATTTTTTTTTTGGCAAACTCATCCGCGCGGATAGGGGCAGTTTCTGACACTGTCCTTTAATTTTGGTTCAGACCTGGTCTTGCTTTATTTCAAATTCAAATATCCTCTTCAACCTCCAAATCCCAACAGACCATTTTCGGGAGAAAGAGAGAAAAACCATGGAAATGGCCAAAAATTCTCCAAAATTGTCCAAAGAAAGGCAAATGTTGTTCTTTGAAAAGTTCAAGGAGTGGTGTAGGGAGATCATGCATGAGAGAAGATCATTCTTTGAAGAAAGGTACAAGATACGATGCTTGTGGTCTCTCAAAGAATTGGTTCCGGATTATGACCTCTTAAGAGCTTCTTCTTCGTTTTGGGATACTAGAAGGCATGTCTTTTGCCTTTCCTTCAACGAGATTGTTCCGGCATCGAAGAATTTCGGGCCTTACTTGGAGGTCCGGAGGTGGAAGAGATAGCGGTCCCTTTGCCCGGAGGGGGCTTCTTTTGTTGGCAATTGTGCGTCCTCCTTCATCTTTCCCCGGAGGAAAGCGCAAGGTATGATCCGCGGTCCCGATCATTTCGATATTTCCGGTCTTCCCGGCGGATTTAGGGAGCCTAGGCTTGGTGGATGATACCTATTGGGATGCCTTTGCACTTTGTATGTTTGGCACCATGTTCGCCCAATGGTCTATTCCTTTGGGATGCACCATCGGTCTTTCTTGGATGTCGTCGTTCGCGCTGTCGCACAGGCGAAGATGTCGTTCCTTTGATTGCAGGGAGACTTTTCATGCTCTCGACAGATTAGCTACCGGACGGCGGTATGCACGGGGGTAGCCCGTTTCTGCTTGACCCTGTGGGCGATGGAGCGTTTGGGGTTCTTCGGGAAACCTACTGATATGATCGGGCCTTGGACTTTTGCCGGGAGAGGTGTTGATGTAGATTTTGATGATCGGGAGCTCGTGGGAGCGTTGGATGGCGGGTCGCGAGGCTGAAGATATCGAATGGTTGGTGCCTCATTGGCGGGTGGAGACTCGCAGAGTGCTTGGGGACGGGTCCCGTGTGGTTATGCTTCGGGGCTTTCTCGGTCCGGTTTCTACATTCCGGCTACAGTCCTTAGGCGGTTTGGCTTGGAAGCGGAGTTCCTTTGGAGGGTTTTGATGATATAGCCACCGGGCGGTGGCTCTGTTTCCATGGATGATCCCTCGGTGTTTTCATTTCTTTCCCGAGCATGGAGGTATGATGCCTTTCCTCCTCGGGTCATTCTCGAAGCGTCAGGAGACCGGTGTTCACGACCACTTGGTACTGGATTGTACGAGGAAGGAACTGGGAGAGACTCGGGTGGCTATTTTGAGGCGGCGTGAGGCCATTATGGGTGCGGAGGACCCGACTGTTTACGAGAGGAGGAGGGCAGAGGCGAGGCCAATCCTCATGACAGCGGAGCGGAGACGCTGTGAACGGCCCTCGATTATGAGGCTTACGTCAAGAGACAGAGAGGAGGGCTCCTATGTTACCGGCTAGGTTACGGAGGAGATGAGGATGACGCTAGGGCTACTAAGGCCCCCCGACGGAGGCTAGTTTGATAGACCCCTGTTCCTATGCGAGCTTGGTAGGAGGAACAACGACATTTTTCCCTGTTCGGAAGAGAAAGACTCGGAGGGGGAAGAAGAAGGGAGAGGCCAGTGATGCAGTGGCTTGGAGTGACTACCGAGGTTTCAGAGTATCCCTTTCTTGTCATGGCAGACACATTAGTTTGATTATGTATCTTAGTTTTCTTTTAGCAAGTTGCCGGTTGTAGGAATGAATCGGGCTTAGACTCATCAAAGAGCTTTTAACTTGTAATGAATATTTGAATTGCTTTAGAGTTTTTCGAGACCCTTTCATGGTACGATCAATTGTATTGATGCCAAAGTATGGCTTTTATTTGTGCTTTAGGCAGAGCCGTTTCCGGTACGCCTACGTTCCCCTCATTTTGAGGAGCTCGGGTCTTCGTAGTTGACTTTGGTGAACTCTTTTTTGTTTTTTTGGTGCAACCTGTTTTTACCTAGGCCGCCCTTTTCGGGTTTCTAACCTAGTTGGGTATTACTCTTTTAGCACTCTTTTTTTTTTTTTTGTTTTTTTTTTTTTTTTTTTGTTTTTTTTTGGTGCAACCCTGTTTTTTACCTAGGCCATCCTTTTCGGGTTTCTAACCTAGTTGGGTATTACTCTTTTAGCACTCTTTTTTACATTTTTTTTTTTGTTTTGTTTTGTTTTTTTGTTTTTTTTTTTGTTTTTTGTTGCTTTTTTTTTTACGCGTAGTATGCGCGGCTTGTCACCATTCCTTTGGGTGTCTGAAAGGGATTCCCGTCGAGTGCACCAAGTTGCATGGCTCCTCAGGAGAAGATCTTACGGGACTGACATATGGCCCAGACCCATACGAGGCTCCCATTTGCCGAGGGGTTGATACGGGTAAGGGGCTTTTCTTTTAGAAAGCGAGATCACGCTTCTCGGATCTCCCGATGCTTTACTTTCTTGTCGAAGGCTGGCAGCCCATTCTTCCTTGGTAGGCTCGGATGTGTTCCATGGCCTTGATCGGCGTTCGTCTAGTAGGGCCGATTCATCATGGCGACTTTGGAGCCATTCGACCTCGTTGATACGGCTTTCCGGCTGGTATACGGAGCGAGGATCTCTAGCTCGATTGGGAGTACGGCTTCCATTCCGTATGTGAGGGCAAAAGGTGTTTCCCCGGTTGCCGTTACGGCGTGTTACAGCAGCCCCGAGTGCCAAGTGTAACTTCTCGGGCCAATCTACGCCTTGGACTGGCCATTTTCCGGATGATATTTTCCGAAGTCTTGTTCTTTGCTTCGGCAGCTCAGTTGGTTTAGGGCTGTAGGGAGATGACTTGTGACGGGTTATTCGGAATTACGCCGGCGATTTTCACATTCCCCTTGAAGTGGGATCCATTATACGAGATGATTTCGGGCTGGCAAACCGTATGCACATGATGTTTTCTTTGATGAAGAGGGCAACGCTTTCCCTTGAGTTGAGGATTTTGTAGGACTTTGCGAGCATTCTTTTCGATTCCTTGAGAAGAAATCGCTAATCTGCGTTTTCTTTAGGCTCTTCCGCGGTTCCCAATTCACACTTGTCAAAATCTCTTCGGCGGCTTGGGCTCGATTTTCCTCTTTCCGGACAACTTTGCTTAAAGATTTTTTTTTTTTTTTTTTGTTTGATTTTTTTGTTTAATGTGTCTGCTTCTTTATCTAATGAGTTATTATTAAGTGTTTTTTTTTATTTTGTCATTAGTTAAAGTGGCAATCAAGGGATACTCCGAAAGATTCGTCATTTCATTGAAAACGAAAGGGAATACAGCGCTTGCTACAGACTCGTAGTCTTCAGGCGTAAGGCCATCGGACGACCCTAGAGACTCGATCTTAACGAAGAGAGAGGCTAGGAGGACTTGTCCTAGATTGACACAAAGGGACGGGGACCAATCCAAGCTTGGTGATCATTTTCCTCCTTGGTCGCGGACGGGCCTGAGAGAGTATCCCAATTCTTTAGCGGCATCGTTGTTGGTGGCCTCATGACTCGGGAACTGTGTTGTTTTTGTTTTCCTTTCTCAATTGCTGCTATCATCTCTTGGACCGAGCCGAGATCAATCGGGTGCGCACCTGGACTTCTTCTTCGAACAATTCTTTGCATAACCGAGACCATCCCAATCATGCGAGGAAATTCCGTGGCCTTAGCTTTTGGCCTTTGTCGGTTCGAATTCGGGTTTCGGATCTTCTGGGCGTAGGAATAGTGGTTGTGAGCTTCTCGGCTGTTCCACCGAGGTCGAGCACGCCTCACGAAGGTATACTCACTCTTCATGGCGGTGGTAGCCCCGGAGGTATCTTAGGTAGGTCCCGGGAACATTCTACGGACCGGGTTAGCCTTGGTTCCTCGAACTTGTTGAGGCTATCCACAGTAGCTTTAGCCATCCTTTAGTAGGAGTGGGTTTTGTGATGTTTCCTGGTTGTGTGGGACCCTTTACAAAGTAGTCGGCCAAATTAGGAGGCGAAGGGGAGAGATTTAGGGTTGTCGGCCAAGGACCTTTCTGTGGCGGCTTCAAATCTCTTTCCTTTTGCGGTGTCCCTTTGGGGAGGCCTCGTATCCCGAGTAGTGGCGAAGTATTGTCACTTTCACTTCGATGAGTTTGAAAGTTCCTTGTTGGCGCTTCCCAGGCCCAGAGGCCCGGGTAGATAGCTCATTTTTCTCATCATTTTCAAGACCGGTGGGATTTTATCCCAGTGTGACCGTCGGATCTATGTTGCACACTTGGGCCTTGGGAGGCTCGGCCAGTGGCCACGTTAGCATGTGACCTTCCTCGTCATGTTTGATTTCGAGAATAGGTATTCCGCCGTATCTGTGCCTTCTAAAGTGACTAAATCTCTCAGTAAAATGGTCGTCGAGATCCCCATTCGAGGCAATTTCACACCTGGCAGTGGAGGCTTGAGGGAAGCGACCCACCTTTGACTTGGGTGCAGCCCGGGGTCTTCCCAGTGAGGGCATTGAAAGTAATCGGGATGTCGATAACTTTGGAATTCCACGCGGTATCAATTTACGTCCAAACCGAGAGGTCTAAAGTAGCAACTCAGAGGAAATTGCTCGGGATGTTGAGTCGTAAGCTTTGGCGTGAGAGAAAGAAGGCTTCAAGTACGTAGTCTTGATATCAAGCAAGCTCATGATCTTTCTTAGGAAGAATGTTCATTAGGACCCATTATCAACCGAGGACCCGAGGAGCGTCGTTCATCCCAGTGGTTGTGATGAAGAGAGGCTCGTTATGATCGACCCCAAATTGAGGGAGCTCGAGATACGTGAAAGTGATTATATTCCCGTAATGGATGTTTCCAATTAGTTGTACCACATCATCGGGAGTAGCATCAATAGGCACGAGAGTGCGAGCCGAGCTTTCTTCCGGCTTCGGCTTATGGGGATAAAGGCGAAGTGAGTAGAGACCCGAGAGGAAATGTTGGCTGTGTTTGCTTAGCGGGTGAGCACGGGATCCTCTTTTCGAGAGTGCAGGTTTCGGTATGTCTTAGCATAGGGGGCGGCGATCTTCTTTTGGTGCTTGATACGTGGCCTTCTTATACGCCTTGGGATTTCCTTGGAAGATGCGCCGAGATCGGGTCCAACGATTAACTTCCTCATCGGTCGTCTCTTGGTGGATTTCTTCAATCTTTGCTAGGGAATTGATGGGGAGCCCTTTTGGCTATTGGCCATTGGTTCGACGGAGTCTAGTGGCGATGAGGGTGGTATGCGCTTCTTCTGGCGGCCCTTATAAGCGCTTCCCAAGTCGCGAGGCTTTCGGGTTTGGGGTTGTGTTGTTGCCCCTTGGATGGCCCGCGAGCTAGGGGCGTCCTCCGATTCACTCTCATGGCCGGCCTTGCTCATTGTTATCAGCAACAAGAGTCGCTATTGTCGGGACTCGGCGGCTTTTCGATTTCATCCCTTGGATGGCCCACGAGTTGTGGCTATCGGCCTCCATCTCATCGTATATCCTTTTTCTTCGAGTCTTGCGGGTAGGGCAGCCACGGGTGAAGGATAGGCAACGTTCCCCTTCGGAGTTTGAGGTAGCGGCTCGATAGATACGTGTCCAAATAAGGAGCACCCGGGGGTCCATTGTCGGGCCTGTGCAATTAGAAAAGGCGTCGTGTGGACTCATAGGTATGAAGGCCAGCTGGGAAACGTTCGAGATCGATAACCCTTTTCGGTGATTGCGAGGCATTATTTGCGCTCAGCGGCAGGCTGTGACCACTTCTGGTTATTACGCCATCGTTCGTGGGAAAGAAGAAAAGATCCGATAACATTCTACGAATTCTTCATCTTAGGTGGTGAAACCCTCCATTTTCGACCGGTGCTTCAATAAACCCTCTCCATTCACCATTCGGGTTCTTATAAGGAACGTTGTGTTCTAGGATTTCGGATATGTACGGATGCAGGCGCGGGCTTTTCTTGTCCCTCATCCTCACGGATGTATCCCAGGCATTCCCGTGGCCACAAATGCATCTTACAAGTGACACCTCGTAGGGAAGTACATCTCCATTGGTATCGATCCGCATTTCTGGCGGTCCTTCGTCGTTGCTAGCGATAACCAACCATTGTGCACGGCTCCCATGGGCTCATTTCCGGCATGATTGTTCCAGATTGTTTCCGGATCGGGGGCCTCGATTGACTCTTCACTCTCGTCATCATCATCGTCATCGTCGTCGTGAATCATCTTCCCATACTACCGGGATTTCGGGTGAGAGGAACAGCCGGTCAAACTGTTGGGGGAATATGGGTGCGTGCAACCGCAAAAATTGTCATATGTTCCCATTCCCGGAAGTGGTAATTGTGACTCAGCTTCTCCTCCCAGAAATTGCGGGGGAAGAGTGAGAGGGTGGCACGTATTTGACACCGAGTAGGATATAGAAGGAATCCTCCTCTTAGATTCTTATTTGTTCTCGGGATCATATTCGGAGCTCTCCTAGAGCCAATTTGCGAAGTGTACTAGCTCCGAGATGCTCTTCGGCCTCTTTCTTTGATAAGCCCCGATACGGGTGCTTGCCGGAAACTTTCTTGCTCAATCTTTCTTGGTGTTCTAACCATCTTGTGTAAATGGTCCTCTCATATTTTGAGCGGAACAGCCCCGGTTCTTCGGTATCGGCCTCCCCTTCATCAGAAAATAAGCGGGTCTCGTATTCTTGCAAGGAGTCTCGACATGAGACCAAGATGGAGTTGATTCGTTCGATATCCTCGAGGCGAGAATCATTCGGGATCCTCGACGAGATTGGCCACGGGTATTTGGGGACCTTCATCGGCATCTTCTGGGCGTGTGAAGATTCTCCGCATTCAATCATATTCACACGATTATGGTTCCGTGGCGGCGGGTTTTGGCTTGTGTTGGGCCCCTCGGGGCCTTCCAACCTTCCTTGCTCTATTAGCCCCTGGATTGCCTTTTCGAGTGAAGCGGTATCGAGTCGGATGCCGTGAAGCTTGATGAAAGGCACAATACTTTGTAGTATCCACGGGAGCATTAGGATTTACGGGTTGGAAATTCTCGAAAGGCCGCGACAAGCCTTCTTTCACCGATCCCCTAAAAGATGTCATTCGGGGGCATTCCAAAGTTTTCGAGATTTATGACCCGCGGTTTGGGCTCGGCGTTTTCTGGGAGCAAAGGAGTCGTGTTATTGCATTCTGCCCGCATAGTTAATCATCTCTTTGCCTTTAGCGGGGGCGGGGTGGTGTTTGCGGGGAGGAGCCCCGATATACGTGGCGAGTGCGAGCGGCCGGTTGCGGTGTAGGCCTTTTCAAACTTAGGCTGCGAGAGTTAACCGTAGCCGTAAATGCAGTATGGGAAGTAGGCGAGGGAGGCTCTCGAATGTGGTTTCAAGCATATTTGGAAAGATGTCCGGTTGTTCCTCTTCGGAAGGAGGGATGGCCATTTCACTTGAGTTTCGAGATTCCACCGCTTGTAGAAGTCCCCGACATTCTCGTGGGGCCATTTTACCTTGTTGTTTGTAGGTCAACCCTATTAGTTTCCCATTCCAAGTTGGCCTTATATTTTTACGTGAAAGGCATTGGTAATCTGGTCCCATGTAGCCACAGCCGGGTTTCAAACGGAAGAACCACTTTAAAGGCGCCTTTGGACTTCAAGGATGGCGAAATAGTCGGCCAGCTGGCGATTGGTACATCCTTTGGCTTTCATCGCCAAGGTATACGTGTCCAAATGGGTTTTCGGACATGCGGTCCCATCAAGAGATCCAGATTTGGCATTACGAATTTGTGGGGGCGAGAAGGAACAATGGAGTCAGTGCAGCAGGCCGGAAGGCGGAGCTTCTTAGCGATCGGTTCGGCGATCTGCGCTTTCATTTCCTTGTGTTGTTCCATGAACCGAGGCGGATGAGGGTCTTGTGGCGGAACCGTGGCATTCAAGCTAGTGGCTGAGCTAGAGAGAGGAGCTACCCTTTGGAGCGGGCGGGTGGAGGAACGGTCGATCCGAGGGCGTAGGTGAAAACTGTCACAGGGTGAATTACCACAGGGAGCATGAGTAGGAGCTGAGCAAAAGGGTAGAATCTTGCGGCTTCTTTGTTGATTTTCAGCGGCAAAGTAGGTGGGGGCAGCCCCGATGTAACCGGATAACTTGGATTTCAGTGGGGCCGTAAGTAGGCTTGAGTGTGAAATTTGCTTGTCCGGATTGTTGAATTGCATGGGCTGCTTGTGGTGAAGGTGTGTAACCGGGGAATGCTGCGGTCTAGTGATTCGGATGACACCGGAATGGAGGCTTGGTAACCCATAGAAGTGCGAGTGAGGAATGGATTTGTGTGAGGAGCTTGGTGAACTAATGCATTACGAGGAGGGGCTCCTGACGTGGTCCAGAGAACCAAGATTGTAGCGGCATTCCGAGCTGTAGGCATTCTTTGTGAAGAGTCCGGATTGATCGGTTCCGGGCGAGGCGGGATCCGATTAGTTGTGGCATTCCTAGATAGCCCCAACCATGAGAAGACATTCCGTGCGATTTTGCCCCAGATTTGTGCCGTCGAGCTGCATGGATCCGGTGAGTGCGTAGGTAGGGGAGGCTGGTGACGAAAATCGAGGAGCATGGGTTACGGTAATGGCACCGTAGGAGGTGGGTGGCGGCATCTGGTGTAGTCGGGCGGCGAGAGTGGGGTTGGCATCCTCGTCTTCTTCCACGGTGAAGGTGCCATCGGATTGAGGTGGCGGTCGGGCCGTGACTCTTAATAGCCTCCATAAATTTGTTTATTTGTGCTTCTGTCGTAACCTCATACGTTACGCTAGCGATTCCCTTTGTTGCTCTGTACGAGGGTCCGGGAGGCGGGTGACGTTATCCCCATCATTACCGGGCGTGCGGACATTACGAAACCGGAGTCGGAACAAACGGTGAAGGCGACGATGCGCTTGACTCTTCCCAAGCGATCAAACGGTGACCCGGTGCCGAAGCCAAGCTTTGTGCGGAGGCTGCGGGGAAAGGACATGAAAGGATTCAAATGTGCAGGAATGGAAGGAGGGTAGGTGTTTGGGCTTTAGGCTCATGCAATGTGCGATTATTTGTTCACGTTTACTTAAAACATGTTTTATTAACTGTCGGTTGGAAAAGATTGCTCTTCTTTTCGCAAACTACTGCGATTCTGGATCAGTGGGCCCCGTCACTACGTCTATAAGCCCCTCGTATTCCACACAGTATTTCGACCTCCCGGGGTGGGACGGCCCGGGCGAGGGTCACATAGGGCAAGCGGGTCCCACCGACCGAAAGAAAACGATCCTAAAAGTCTGGCGGGTAATCGAGTCTTAACGAGCATTCGATGTAAATTACGGACAAAGGCGGCGTCGAAAGTCAAGATCATGTCCGAGGCTCGACAAAAGTCGGCATGATTTGGGCGATAAGCGTCCACAATTGATCTTGACTTGTCGTCGGTTAAGCCGTAATTAGGCATGGAATATTCATTAATCCTTGATGACTCGGTGTCAATCTTTGGGAGTCGGTGTATAATTTGTGCCGGTCGAGCCGAAGTCAAGGCGCCGATCAATATCTTAGTCAAAGTCTGCGGCGGAAAACCGGCGAGAACCGGCGATTAGGGACCCGAAAGATATTGAGTCGGTATGCCGAGCAAAGGCTTGAAAGGAAAGGTCTATACACGGACGAGGGCATGACACGGACCGGACTAAAAACCAACCGGGTCTCGGACAAAATTAATATGTCACGGACAAGTGCATCTAGTCGACCACGAGGCTCCATGGGATGTTTGGGTAGTCACATGCTCATCGAGAGGCTTAATAAGACCAAACGGACCGCGACAAGGATTTCCCCGGGTTAAGGACGTAGTGTGCGGTGTACGGTCACGTGCGCGTAGTGTCTGGCTTGATCTATATTCTTTTACGAGTAAAATAGAGATTTTTTTTATGTGTCTTAAAAATATGATGCATGATTTTTTTTTTGAGAATTTTCTTCTTCTTTTTTTTTTTTTTTTTGATTTTTTTTTATGAGCACATAAGCACGTAAGCACGAAAATTCCGACAGTTAGGGACATTATTCCGACGAGTCAAAATTTTGACTTTCTCAGAGGCGGCCAAAACAACATGAAAGCGTGCAAAAATCAACACACACACAAAAATGATTTTCAAAGCGGGACGGAAGCTTGACCCTCAGCTTTTTTTTTTTAACGGTGATACCGGTACGTGGGATTGTTAGACCACAATTTATCCCCGACTCGTGTTAGGAGCGATAACGGGAAATTTAGTGGTTTCCACCAATATACCAAATACCATTTTTTAAAAAAGCTTAGTCCCAGTGAAATTACCGGATCCGGCTCGCGCGCGACCGGCATCTCGCATTCGTCGCTGTTCGGGAAGTCGCCGGATCAGAGCGGCACAATCGCGCCCGGCATCGCTTATTCCGTTTTAGCGTTGCGTGTTGGAGGTGTCTCGCCGTTTTGCTTTCGCATTTTGTAGAGTCGCCACGCATGTTTTTATTAAGCCCCAAAACATTGAAAAAGGGCATCGGTTTAAAGATAAATTTTAAAGCTGTTTTTGTGTGATGAGATTTTGAGTTCGGAGGTCGAGATGACTCCTCGGGAAGAGAATATTAGAATATTAGAGCTCACCCAGTCGCCTCGTAAAAACGAGTCTTTCGGATACCCCTAATATCCTTTAAAAAGTTGTGTGTGTGTGTGTGTGTGCTTTTAAAAATGCATCTTTGTATCGGATGTCTACATTGTATTGAAATGTATTGAAATAGAATAGGAAGGAAGCCTTACCAATGTTGGTTCGTAAATGTCTACATCTTCCAGCGGGGGAATAGTGTTTGAGGTCGGAGTAGCGTTCGGATTGCTTCGGGGATGCGGTTGTCCCATGAGGACGAGATTTCGGCGTGAGTTGAAAGCTTGTAAGTGCTGCGTTGGCGAAGGATTCGGCGTGCGTAGAGGGATAAATCAGGATCGGTCGGGCGAAGGTTCGGCGTGCGTTGGAATCGTTGGTTGGATTCGGGCGAGAGGTTCGGCAAGGTTTGGGATCGCCGGTTTGACTCGGAAAGAGCGGGACAGGTGGGAAAGACCGAGGCGAGGCCTCGGAGTACCACGAGGGCCTCGGAGTACCTCGAGAGTGCCTCGGGGCAGCGGCGGGAGCGTCTCGGGAGCGCTCGGAGAGGCCGGAGCACCTCGAGGGGGCTCGGAAGGCCTCGGAAGGATCCGAAGGGGCGGGAATGCCTCGAAAGGTCTTAGAAGGGAGCCGGAAGGCTTAGGGAGGAAGAGAGAAGTGGGAGGTGTGAAAAATGAGGAGGAAGCCCTCTTATTTATAGTAAAAATTTCGGAGCAAAGAGGTCCGTACGGACCTCTTAGGTAATGATGGATTTCCGGGATTTGTGGGAATCTCGTGGACTTTAAGGGGATTTTCGTAATGATTATATGCAGTGCAAGAGGTCCGTACGGACCTTTTTGGCATACAAAGAAGGTCCGTACGGACTTTCCATGCTCTTGTGAATGTGATGGCAAGCTAGCTCTCGTCGAGAGCTTTCCAACCATATATGGCACGTCTCAATCGGAGTTCGTATGAAGGAGTTATGACCTCGGAAGTTTGCCCTCTGGTTTTGTCGTATCTTTGGGATGGAAACGTCAGTTAGGTACTTACGAAGCCCCTCGGCGACGTCACTTATGAAAGAAGTGGGGTCGTCGATAAGATAAGGGTCTGATCTGGATCGCGTCTTTGGGAAAGTGGCCGTGTAGGTCGGTGCGTGAGGACATGGCGGTGTCTGTTATGTGACCGTTTAGGTCGAGTTAGGCTGGACCACTGTGATAGGATTCCTATGTATCCCTAGCGGGAATCAAGCACGTCGTAGTTCGTGTGTGGGGTGAGTGTTGTGTACGGGGCGTGAGCTGTCCTCTAGCGAGACTGCGTGTGTGGATGTGATGGTATCTGTGGGTGACCGCGTAGGTTGGTGGTAGGCGTGGGCGTCCGGGGAGTGACGTGGGCGTCAGGGGAGTGGCGCATGGGTCGGTGGTAAGGGCGTGGAGCGTCATGGGTGCCCGCATAGGTCGGTGGTAGGGCGTGGAGCGTCTGCAGGTGGCGTGGGCGTCCCGGGGTGACCGCGTGGAGTCGGTGATAAGGACGTGGAGGAATCTGGGTGGCCAGTATAGGTCGATGGCTGAACCACTGTGGACGGGATTCCTACGTATCCTAGCGGGAATCAAGCACAGTCGTAGTTCGAGAGGTGGTGAATTTGTGAGTGTATGTGGGCGTGGTGGTGCCACTGAAGTGTCGTATGACGCCGAGTCGGTGGTAAGGACGGGGTGGTGTCTAAGATGTGGTGACCCAGCCGAGGTCAATTGTGAGGGCGTGGTGGTGTCACAGGATGGAAATTTTACGATTTTCTAATCGGGTGGTTTAAGGCCTTAGGGCCGGAGATAGTGATTTGGGAGATTTATACGGTCTTCGGACCGAGTGGTTTAGAGCCTTAGAGTGGGGATAGTAGTTGGGAGAGGTTTATACGGTCTTAGGACCGAGTGGTTTAAAGCCTTAGTGAGGATAGTAGTTTGGGCGATTTATACGGTCTCCGGAGTGAGTGGTTTAAAGCCTTCCGGGTGGAGATAGTGATGGGGAGGTTTATACGGTCTTCCGGACCGAGTGGTTTAAAGCCTTCCGGAGTGCCTGTGGTGAAGTAGTGAGGTTTGTGGTGAGTGGACGTGGTGATGTCACGAGTTGAAGCTTAGTTCGGGAGTATGAACCTAAGTTGTGACCTAGTTCGGGAATATGACCTAAGTTGGGACCCTAGTTCGGGGAATATGACCTAAGTTGGGACCTAGATTCGGGAGTATGACCTAAGTTGGGACCTAGATTCGGGAATATGACCTAAGTTGGGACCTAGTTCGGGAATATGACCTAAGTTGGGACCCTGAGTTCGGGAATATGACCCCTAAGTTAAGGACCCTAGTTCGAGAATATGACCCTAAGTTGGGACCCTAGTTCGGGAATATGACCTAAGATTGGGACCCTAGTTCGGGAGTATGACCCTAAGTTGGGACCTAGTTCGGGGAGTATGACCTAAGTTGGGACCCTAGTTCGGGAGTATGACCTAAGTTGGGACCTGAGTTCGAAGTATGACCTAAGTTGGGACCTAGTTCGGGAGTATGACCTAAGTTGGGACCTAGTTCGGGAATATGACCTAAGTTGGGACCCTAGTTCGGGAGTATGACCTAAGTTGGGACCTAGTTCGAGTATGACCTAAGTTGGGACCTAGTTCGGGAAGTATGACCTAAGTTGGGACCTTGTTCGAAGTATGACCTAAAGGGGAGACCTAGTTCGAAGTATGACCTAAGTTGGGACCTAGTTCGGGAATATGACCCTAAGTTGAGACTATTCTAAGGCGTACTGGACCTAAGTTGAGTTTGATGGGCATTTTGTGGATCCTATATGGAACTTTGTTTGTGGGAATTTTGGAAAGGCATCATGCCGTCTTTGAGGATTCTTCTTTTATGTAGCATTTATTACGGCTATGTCTTGCGTTTGAAGTTTATTGACATACCTTTCTTTGTGTTTACTGCGAGGAGGAGGCACACTTTGTGAGGAGGAAGTTGAATTGTTGAGGATGTGAGGCACCTCGGCCAAGAGATAGAAGGGCGTAGTGGCGTCTTTAGGTGAATTGGCTTGAAGTGTTAGAAGGCGTGGGGCGCCTACGATCGAGTTGTTGAAAATGTTGAGGACGTGTGGCGCCCACGGCCGAGATTCTTTGAAATGCTTTGCGGATGCGGCGGCGTTTTTGGCGAAGTCGGTGAAAAAGGATGAGGACGCGACGGAGCCTTTGTTCGAACTTGCGGTGAGGGCGAGGTGGAACCTCTGCTGAACTTGGTGAGGGCGAGTAGCGCCTGCATGTCGAACTTGCGGTGAGGGCGAGATGGAGCCTGCATGCGAACTTGGTGAGGGCGAGGTAGCGCCTCTGTGCGAACTTGCGGTGAGGGCGAGGTGGAACCTCTGTCGAACTTGGTGACGAGTAGCGCCTCTGTCGAACTTGCGGGGAGGGCGAGATGGAGCCTCTGTCGGAACTTGGTGAGGGCGAGGTAGCGCCTGCTGTACGGGAACTGCGGGGAGGCGAGATGGAGCCTCTGTCGGGAACTTGGTGAGGGCGAGGTGGCGCCTGCTGTGCGAGCTTGCGGTGAGGGCGAGGTGGAACCTCTGCATGCGAACTTGGTGAGGATGAGGTGGCGCCTCATGTCGAACTTGCGGTGAGGGCGAGATGGCGCCTGCATGTCGAACTTGCGGTGAGGGCGAGATGGAGCCTCTGTCTGAACTTGGCGGGCGAGTAGCGCCTGCATGTCGAACTTGCGGTGAGGGCGAGATGGAGCCTCTGTACGAAGCGAGGCGAGTACTTGCCGGGCAGGCGGGACGTGGGATGCCTCGGAGTCTTTGAGACAAGGAGAGGAGGGATGGCTCATCTTCTTTTTCCTTCTTCGTTCTTATTCACATGTGGACTTCTTGGATTATCCAGGATTTTGAGGAAGGTCTCTTTGGGTTCACCGAGAGGGCGATGATGTGGGTGGCGGAGCGCGAGATGCCGAATTTCTCATTTGTGGAGGAGGATGATGATGAATCGGATTAGGAGCTCTTTTGCTTTTCCTCTTTCCATTGTTTTTTTGTAGAGCAACAGACATTTTGTACACTGTAATAAAACACTTGTATTTGCACGACAAAGTATTTTATTTAAGATGTAATAGCGTATTTGTGATTCCGGGATTGACCTAGGAATTGTTGCTAGCTTATTATTATTTTTGTGCATGTCGCATGGCTGAGGAATGCATTTGTGGTTAGTGGAGAAGTGAGCGAGAGCTTTGGCGGGTTTACGGCGGTTGGGAGGCGAAGCGGCTTTGAGCCGGTTTCATGACGGCGGCGGGAGTGATGTCTCTGAGGGCGCGTTCGCTTTGTGCTTGATAGCCCCTCTTTTCGGGGTTGGCTACCTCGGGATATGTGACGGTGCTACATTTGATATGGCGAGGCCATTGTCGGGCGGGCGAGATATCGTTCCCTTTGGTTCAGGAAACCTTCCACAGTGTAGATCATGCGGTGATGAGGGACCGATTCATGCGGGGAAGCCCACGCTTTGCTTGCATTATGGTTGCGAGAGAGGCTTGAGCCATGCACAGTCTCAGGCGTCTCTTAGTCGTGGACGTTTGCTCGGTGACCTTTTGTCTTGGACATGGATCGATGCGCTTAGGAGAGATGGATGGCACGTCTTGAGTACGCGTCGGATTCGTTGGTGGGTTTCCCTTTGGGGATTGAAACTAGGAGGGCTGTCGGGAAGGTTCCTATGTTGTCGAGTTCCGTGTTTGCCTTGGTCCTCTTTACGTGTTCCGTTGCTTGTTTCCGTCGATTCGGGATGAGGCGGGAGCCTTTCTTTGGGCTGGGATGACATTGCCAACGTGGAGGTAGCTTCTTTACGCATGACGGATCCACGATGCTTTTATGTATTTTACGAGGTATGGAAGTATTCCGCTTTCCCTCTGTGGTGCTCCTTAGATGCTTGGGAGAATGTTGTCTTGACCATCAGTACCTGGATTGGTATGAGTAGCATATCGGGCGGACCCAGTGGTTTTGGGGAGCGAGGCGTGAAGCAGTGCAGGGCAAGATTGTCGTCTCGCTATAGCCTTAGGAGTGCGAAGCTTGGTGCAACCCTCGGGATGTCATGGGAGGACGCTTTGTTTGACTACGAGACTCGAGTTGACGGGCGGCGGGGAGAGGTCCCCTTTTGCGGGCTTCGTAGGGAGGAGATCCGAGCCGAGGCACGGAGTGAGCGATGCTCACGAGAGCGGCGGATTCGTTTGACACGACAAGGAGGACTCACGATCTCGGAATGAGGAGACGAGAACTCAGCTCATGGGAATGAAAAAAGACTCGTTGGGGACGAGGAGGAAAGGAAAAGAGTGATGAAGGGCCAAGCAGTAGCATGGAATGACCTTACGAAACACGGAAGTATCCATTCATCGGCATCGCGGACACATTGATTGTTAAATGTTTTAAGTCGTCTTTTAGCATGTTGTGAGTTTGAGAGTAGGCCGTGCTTGAACTCGTAAGAAGTGTTTTAAGCTGTGATGATTTGTGATTTACTTTTAAAGCTTTGTCGAGACGCAAAATCTCTTGCTTGCTTCTTTCTGAGCCTTGGTGGCATCAATTTTTGGAATTTTGTGTATTCCTTAGACCGAACCAATGAAGAAAGGCCCTACGTTCCCCTCGGGTGAGAGGCTCGGGTGCTGCGTAGTTCGACCCTCTTTTGTGGAAGAAATGACTCGTAATGTACACTTGCAAGGGCGTATTTATTTTTGAAAAGGTGGGAACGGGTCCCCTTTTGTGTGAATGCCTTATTTGATGTAGGCACAAAAGAAATGCTTTTGGGTTTGACTCTTTTGAGAGAGTATGAGTGCTTGAAAAGCTTGTAAAAGTGTATGGAAGCCCTTGCGACGGAAAATCGATGTTTAGCTCTATTGTCCTATTTTGTAGAAAAAGAAGACTTGTCGAGACATGCGAAAACTTGATTTGTTCACAATGATCACTTGTTTGCTTAAAACCCTTTGTTGATGTTCGGGTTATTCAACAATTAAACACGATATGCTTTGATTAATCACGAGGAGAAAGTCAGCGGTATCAAGGATCGAGGTTGGTGCGGTGTGAAAGAAGGTTTGTGTATAGGAGAGGTCATTGATGAGATCGGGTTTGTGGATTTGTATGTGTTTATGATCGGACCATTTACGGATGCCCTACGTTCCCCTTAAGACAAGGAGCTCGGGTCGACGTAGTTCGGGTTTGAAGCGTGTTTGGCTTTGGGGCCGGGGCATGAATATTTGCGCGGCCTTTGGCGAAAAGGCTCGGAAGGTTGAATGATGAGCCACGAGCCTTGAGGTGATTCCTTGACAAGTCGTATTTGTGGCCGGTTTTAATGAATCCATTGCTTCTTGATCGTTGGCTCTGGGTCTTTGACCTCATTTATTTTTGTGAAGCTTACGCTTGAGCTTTTTTTTTGTGTAGCTTACGCAGAGCTTTTTTTTTTTTTTTGTGCGGTGAGGGCGAAGGCAAGCCCACCTTGAACTTTCTTGATGCGCACGAGGCGAAGGCAAGCCCCTAAATTGTTGTCGACATGGGGTCCAATCTTTTGATCTTTGAGTGACCTTTTGTTGTCCTTTGATGTTCTGCCGTCGTTGACTTGGTCAAGGTGAGTGAGTGGGGACATGTTTTGGAAAGTGTATGGCTTGATGGAGGCCTTTGTGTGGGGTATGGTAAAGGTGTATGGGGAGCTGCGATTGACTTTCTCACACCAATTAATCAAAGCATTAATCATTTGTGGAATTACTTGTTGAGCAATGCAAGTGATCACATAGAACAAAACCATTTCATTAAATGTAATGTGGGGTGCAAAATAATGTCTCAAGTCTAGTAAGAAAAGAAAAGAAAACTTTCGTATGGAAAATTGAAGACTTAATTACAATGTCAGGAGGACTTGATTGAATGAGAAACGTGTACTAGAACCTACGAGGTGGGTTTGTATGATTCTTTGATTTGCGTCTCTTTGGACTCTTCGGCGGTTCCCAAATTCATTTTGGTTAGAACATTCTCGGCGGCTTGGGCCCGATTTTTCTCTCGTTTGACAACATGCTTAAAGATTTTGTTTAATGCATTGTTCATTAATGTGTCTGCGTCTTTATCAAGTGAATCATTATTAAGCTGTTTTGGTTAGTTAATTTATCATTTGTTAAAGTGGCAATGAGGATACTCGAAAGGTCGAACTTTTATTCGAAGCATAAAGAAGCGCAATTTTTGTTACAAACACATAATCTTCGGGCATAAGGCCGTCGGACGACTCGAGAGACTTAAACTTTAAACACGACGGACTCGGGGTCTTTTATTTTAGAAAGCTAGACTCTAGGAGGCCGGGGTTAGATCAAGCTTCCGGAGCGATTTCTTCTTTCTTTGGTTGTGGGTCATGAGAAGGTAACCCGGTTCCTCAATGGCATTTTTGGCCGCGCTTGAGAAGGTCGAAAGGCTTCTGTTGATGCTTTCCCCAATTGTTGTTGGGGAATTGATTTCAGCTTGTCTTTGGGACCGCGTGGGCATTCCAACTTTCCTTCTTCAATCGGCCTTTGGATCGCTTGTTTTAGTATGACGCAATTGTCGGTGGTGTGGCCGGGTAGTTGTGAAAAGCGCAATGCTTGCTCATATCCACGCTTAGGTTAGGATTCCTCGGCTGATAATTCTCGAGGGCTTGAGCATGTTACGCTTCATCAACGCCTCAAACACTTGGCTTAGAGGCATTCCAAGGTTGTCGAGAAGTCTTTGAAGCGGCTAGCGTCCGGGGAGGATTGTTATTTCTCGGGGCGCTTGATCGCGGCTTCCTTGGACTCCGTTACGGATGTAGTGGGCTGCTCCGGCGGCCTCCTTTCCTATGTTTGGAGCAGGCGTCGAATTTGTGAGGCTGCTGGTAGCGGTGGGAAGGGCAAGAGTGGGCTGGTGTCTTTTGTAGGCTCGGCGTCTTTTCGAACTTGGTCCGGCATTGACCATGGCACGAAGGTCGAGGATAGAAGTGGTGGCTAATCAAGGCCCTCGAGAGATGGTTTGAGGCGGGAATGGAAGATATCCATTTGCTCTTCTTTGGAAAGCGGATCCATTATCTCGCTAAGCTTCCAATTCCATCTTTTGTAGAACTCAGACGGAGTTCATCATCCTTTTGCTCGGTGGCTTGCGAGATCGTGGCGGTTTGTCTCCCACTCAAGGTTGGCGCGGTACTTCTCTAGGAAGATCTCGATTTGGTCCCACGTGGAGCGGTTTTACGCCTTTACATTGAGGAACCATCTTAGCGGCGTGGATTTGAGAGAATCTTGGAAGTGGTCCGCCATACGTGTTGAGGGTTGCCCCTTTGGCTCTCATACCCGGGGCGTAGGTGTCGATGTGGGTTTTGGGCATTACGTTCGTCAAACTTTTCCATTTAGGCATCCTGAACTTTGGAGGAGAGGGACCACTTTGTTCGGATCGGTAGGCGGGAGGGAGTCCTTGAGAACTAGCTAGCTTGCCTTGCATGTCTTTCATCTGTTCGATCAACCAAGCCATGTGAGGGTCGGTATGCGAGGTGGGTTACCGTTTTTCGGGGACGGAAATCGAAGATGGAGGTGGATTGGGTGATGGGATCGCCATTCGGGAGTCTTGGGGAGGTAGTTGAGTGTATACCAACCCATTACCACAGGGTGTTGAAGTTGAGGCGTGATTGCCGGGTCGCTTAGGGCTGTGTTTGGGAAGCTGGGAAACGATTCGTTAGCCCCAATTGGCGGGCTAGCGGGTGGCAAACTTGAGATGTCGGGATATCCGCTCGGGATGCTGTCCACACAGTAAGAATGGGGACTTCGATTGTGATTGCGAGGCTCGTATAGAGGCAAGGATTGAATCTGGGGATCTGAGATGCCCAGGATACAGCGGGCGAGCACGTATGTGTCTTTGTTGGTAATGAGCTTGATGTGCGGGCCGGGAAGCTGGCGATACGGCGAGCATGTCGGGCTGCTTGGCCCGATGCGGAGGAGCTTTGAGCGAGAGGCTGCTGCGTTCTTTGGGATCTCGTAGCTTGGCGGAGGCGGGACTGCTTGATAGCTTTGAGAAACCGGGAGCCGGTATGTCTTCGTCTTCTATGAGAACAAAGGTTCCATCGGAGTTGGGAAGCTACTGGCTTGTTCCTCGAAAGGCGCAAGTGTCGACGATCCCGAGCTTCTTTGTTCTTCTTGGCGCTTCTTGATGGCTTCGAAGGCTCGCGGCACCTCCTCCGTTGTGCCCAGGAGATTCCCTTAGTGGCGGGGTTCCGTTTCCCTCAGCATTATACTGTTGATCCGTCATGGGGAGTATTGGGCGGTGCGGACCGTTGAAGCTGGAAGGGCTATCGGACCTTGTGACCTCAATGCGAAAAGGCGGCTTCCGGGGATTCTCGGCCACTCTCGGTTATTTGGAGGGGTGACGGGCAAGGTTTAGACACGGGAATGGCCTAACGGGATAGAAGGGGAAAGCTCACGTGGCATGCGGTTTTGGTTTCTTTTATTTTTACGATTTTTTTGTTGTTTTAATTTACTTAAAAACGATATTTTCTCGAGAATCCTAGGTAGGTTGGAAAAGATTGCTCTTCTTTTTCGCAACTATGCTAGATCTGGGTCGTGGAGACCATACGTGCGGCTATAAGCCCCTCGTTTTGCACACAGTATTTCGACATCCGGGGTGGGCGGCCCGGGCGAGGGTCTATAGTGCAAGCGGTTTCCACCGGCCTAAAGAAAAATCGAACCTAAGGACCGAGCTGTCATGTTCGTTTTGATGCGTTAGCCATGTGAATAGTGAACCGAGCCGGCCGAGTCAAGATCGGAGTCGAGAGTTCGGCATGACCTCTCTTTACCTTGCTTGCGCAAGAGGATGCGTGACGTTAGGCGTTAGGTGGTCATATCGTCATGGGCGACGTATCAGGCGTGATGACATGGTGTCATGCGGCATGGATGTATATCAGGACGGAACATCGTGCAGGTGTAGCCCGGAAATCAAGATCGAGTCAAGATTTTAGCATGACCTTTCATCGCTTTGCTTGCGCGAGGATCTTGAGTTCGAGCCTTGACTCGAAAATGGCCGGCATGGTATATGTATCCGAGTTTGTATGACACGGGCTGAGTAAAAACCAGCCGAGTGCAGACGAGTGTGACTCGAGACTCAAGCGTGCGGGGTTGACGCTTGGCTAGGATGGGATGTTTGGAATGATCCCGTGCGCGCCCAAGAGGCCTAGGAAGACAAACGGTTTACTGCTGGCCCAAGACCACTCGGGTTAAGGGTTGTAGTGTGCGGTGTATCAGGCGACAGTGCGCATAGTGTGCGGTGTAACCGAGCGGCGGTGTGAGTAGAGTGCGGTGTAACCGAGCGGCGGTGCGCGTAGTGTGCGGTTTCTACAAAAATTCTTTTACGAGTAAAATAGAAGTTTTTAGAAGAATTTTGAAATGTAATGCGCGAGATGTATATTGATGCATTTTTTTTTTTTTGTATTTTTTATTTTTTGTAAATAAAAACGAAGCACGTGCACACACAGCACAACAGAGTTAAAGGAAGGGGTAAAATGAAAGTTTGACCCTCATCATCGTTTAAAAATCTTTTGTTTTGTTTAAAAGTTTTTAAAACAAAAATGTCCCAGTCGCCCAGGCGAAATTGCAGGATCCGGCTCGCGCGCGGGGCCACGGCGTCTCGCATTCGTCGGCTGGTGGAAGTCGCCCGGATCCGAGCAGCACAATCGCGCCCCGGCATCACAGCTTATTCCGTTTTAGCGTTTTGCGTGTTATAAGGTATACCCGCTAGTTTTGCTTTCGCATTTGTAGAAAAGTCGCAGCGCCGCGTTTTATTAAGCG